>NDFG01000463.1:163897-222480 GCA_002167245.1 Sporophila hypoxantha
GCTGATTCCATTTTGCGCCTTGAAGAAAGGCAAAATCTTTGCATTGTCCATTTCTTCAAAAGTAATAAGACCACTCTGTGTGTATCCTGAAGCCTTCTGCTCCTCCCGTCTCCTGACCACTGTATCTGTTGAATTCGCTTCCAGCTGGGTTAGCTTCTGTTTTGGCTGCCTGTTTAGAAAAGTCTTCTGCGCCACTAGCGGGGCCCCTTGAAGCTGGACCTTTGTTTCCATGAAGAGTTATTTTTCTTCTTGGGCTTCTTTCAGTTCCGAGCAGGCCCCAAAACTGACGAGCTCTTCTGTTTCTCCGCGAGCAAATATTAATAAGTTCCAGAATTCCAGGTGCGCACAAACTTTTTTTTTCCTCAGTAAGCTGCTTGCTTTACTATTGGTAAAGCCATCATGTTCTTGCCTAAAAGAAGAGGAAAATAGTAGGCATCATTTCCCTTGTGAAATTCTTGTGAAAGGGCCAACTTCTGGAAGTCATCAGCTTTTCCCATACTCTGTAACTGTCTTCAAGTTGGCTTCCTGCAATAAATGGAAGCCTGCTAATTTAACGAGTCAGGGGACTTGTCATGAAAGCAACAGTGCTCTGTTTGCCTGACAATGGATGTGAGCAAGGTGAAGCATCCCTCCCTGGGGTTACATTTTAACAACAGTCTGTTTGAGTCTTGACCTGTTCTGTTGGTAACGATAAGACTCGACTCTAGTTATGTCACTCTGTGGGACAAGGCCTGCCAGGCAAGAGAATCCTGTGGCTCCTACAGAAAAGTCACTTTTGTGCCTTTGCCTTTTGTGTATCACGCAGAGAGTAAACGCTGTACAATCACGCCGCAGCCCGCATTCCACTGCTGGATGTTGAATGGCTCTCACATCTTAATGAGGGCTGCCAGGACAAGAGCAGCATCCGTTCCCTTTCCTCTTGGCCTGATGTTTTACACTTAGGATGTTTTATTTGGTGCCTTCCAACTCCTGCTTCATTGAAAAAAAAATCTGTAATATGATCCTTCGTCATGCTTCTCCACATTGCCTTCACTTGTGGACCCTACTATATCCATCAGATTCCCGCCTCTTTCAAGGTGAGCCCTAGTTTAAACCTGCCATTTTACAGAAGCTGTTCATATTTGGACTTGGTTTTGCTGCCCTTAAGCAGTTCTTTTCCTCTATTCTGCCATTCCTGGGACAGTGTTCTGAGCAGCTGTGCATGACTGGCAGGTGTGTTGCTGCCATGGACTTCCTGCACTCTTTCCCAGCCTCAATCCCAGTTCCTCTACAGTTTTTGTTTACTTCTAGCTGAGCTTAACTGTGTGGCAGCATTTAAAATGGATTGAAAAACTTGCCCAAGTCAAATCAATACCACCAGGCACTCAGGTGTCGGCCACTGTTGAATCTGCGTCTCTGAGCCTTGGCTGGTCACATTTACAGACAGGTTACTGCTGAGGGGAACAGATGAGTCTGGAGGAAAAGCCTCACTGCCTGTATCTCATGCACTGCTGCCAGCACTGCCTGGCAAGGTTCCCACTGTGCACTGTGTCAGATGAACAGAGAAAGAGGAATGAATTCTTCTCCCCAGTATACGCAAATCTCCTCAGGATGTCTCAGAGAAAGCAGACAAAGCTACAGTAGGAGACAGTCTCACTTGATTTCCTCTCCAGGCTACGAGTGTGTAAAGCCTGTCCACTAGCACTCCACTGCGGACAGATGCCAAACCATTAGCATAACTCCCAACTTTGATTTGGTAGGATCCTTTTGCGAGAGCCAAGCTTCTTTTGGGGTTGGGGAGAATATAGGTGGAGACAGTCTTTTTTCTTTTTAAGTTTAGAGAATCATTTTAATAAGAGTGATCTGGCAAATAGCTATCAAGATGTTTTGCTTGTGTTCTCATTAGACTGAAATGTCTTCACACACATTTTAGCAGCCGCTCAAACATAGGTCAAAATAGAATGGCTCTGGGTTGGAAGGGACCTTAAAGATCATCAGGTTTCTAAGTCCATACTGCCTGGGCAGTATCTTCCCTTATCGGTTGCTCTAAGCCCCATCACAACATGGCCTTTGAACACTTCCAGGAGGGGGCAGCCACAGTTTCTCTGGGCAAACTGTGTTCAGGTCTCACCCCCCTCAGGGGAAGAATTTCTGCCTCTGATCTAAACCTACCCCATTGAGAGGCAAAAATTTTACTCAGACATAGTACAGACGTAAGGATTGCAGTTTTAAATGGCACCAAAAGCAGCTTAATGTAAAAGCATACCAATTTTGTTTGATTCAAACCCAAGACAAAAAATCACAGTATCAGCACTGATCCATTCTCTTGCTTTTATTTGAAAGCACATTCAGATAACAAGTGCCCCCCAGCAAAATAAGTCTGCTCATTGATTTCATCATCTGGTTGTTGTGTTAGCGGAACTAAAAAAAGCAGAGAAAAATTAAAAATCACCACTGTGTATACCAACACAGTGACAGTAAAGTTGTTCCCTGATGTAAGTCGCAGCCAGGTAAGTGAGGTTATTTACTGTTATAACACAGTGTTACTTATATTTAACATATACTCACAACACCCTTGGAGAACTTACAGCAGTTATTTACAGGCTCGCTTCCATAAGAATTATTCTATCTACATTGGTGATGCAGTTCCAGGACATTGCATGACACACAATGTGTTGGAACATTGATGGACACAAACAATTTATTTATACATTTTTGAGTTTACAAAAACTAGTAGCTAATGAACTCTCTTCACTGCCTCTGACTCATGAGGTTCGATAATCACCAATTAGCTCACATCCTCCATTCATATTGAGCTCCAACTTACAGCTTGGAAAAAATTCCCCAGTAATAAAATCATTCTAGGAAGTTTTATATTAGTTAATACCAGCTCTGAATGTTGCTCACACACCAGCATGTTATGACATGACACTTCAGCTATGTTCTCCAGTGGAGTTTCCTTGGAAGGTAGGTGCCTCTCATAAGGATCTTTATAATGAAGCAGAACATGACGGAAGCCAAAATCACTCAAGGCCAGGTGCAAGTGGCCTTCAGCTTCCTCACCTTTGTGTACAGCAATTTAATTTTTAGCTACAGTCAGTAGAATCCTTAGCAGAAATTGACCATCTCAGCTCAGGATCCAAGTTTGTTACAAAGACCTCAAGTCTCAAGTTGTTTACAACAGAGTTGGAGAACCAGCTCCTAGAGAGTGGTCAGTACATCTAGCATGCTTGGCGCCCAGTAAAAACTGGAAACGACTATTTTCTCTCTTTAATTTCTATCACCAGTTGTTCCAGAGAAGTACTCTGATTTTCATGGGGTTGGCACCTGGTTTATCTCATCTTTCACTGAGAAAGGAGCAACCATGTTTCTCTACTATTGCCTTTTTCCCGTATGGACCAGACTCCCTATGTGGGTTTTTGTTTAAAACCAGGTGCAACTCAAAAGGCTGCTGAGGCTGCTGTGTGGGGACTGAGAAGGCCAAGGAAACACAGACCCTTTCTTTACAATTAGAAACTGGAAGAGATGTAGATCATGACTTCAAGAAGGTGTCAATGTATCTTTCAGCAGAAAGGAGTCTGACCCTGAACAGAAACAGAAATCTATCTAATACATTGGTCTTGTGATTTCTTTTCTCTACAATACTCAATATAAGACCAAGTGATCAGGACATTAATGTGAATACAATCCTACTGCCAAACAAACTGAAGCCAATAAATACAGCACACTTACACAAAAATTACACTTCAAATTTTTGTTATAGGACACCTTCAATAGCAGAAATATAATTTATTATTACAATTAATCACCTAAGCTTCTGGAGAATAACAATCATATTTATAGTTGGGTTGGTCGTATCACTAAAATCTTTGTTCTTTTAACATTTAACTCTATTAGAAACTATAATTCCTAAGAATGAAATAGATTCAACAAACCACTAATATATGTTTTGCTGAAGGTATTTCCTCGATGTAATTTCCCTGTGGTATGTTTGTGGTATTTAATTAATTGACTCTGGGTTCCAGATTTCCATTATTCATGTGCTCAAAAGCTGAAATAGCACAGCTGAAATATTCTTATATCCAAACATTGTCCATTTGGCGAAGTATTACAGCACTTTATTCAGCTTGAACTGCAATGTTGCAGAAATGATACTCTCGTGTAGGAGCTCATCTAGATAACTGTGAAAGCAAGCTTCTTCTTTCATAATTAAGTTTAACTCTGCATCTGCACTGACACTTGCATTGCACAACTTTGGATTTGAAATCACTTCATTCAGAAGTGAAAAGTCTACGTCTAGTGAGGGATTTTTGAACCAATCCAGTGTAAACCAACCCAGCCGTCTGTCAGCAAGAGTCAGCACTCATTTGCGTGCAGCACACAGGACAGCTCTAGGCAAGCTCGCCACTACTGTTTAAAATTAGAAACATGCTCAGAAATCAAAGATATCAGGACCTTAAAATATGAGCTGTTTCAGATATTTCAATTGTATAAAATTTTTTGTTAGTAGATTAAATAATTGTCTATTCTTGAGTGTTAGTTGATCATGTCCCAACTTACTCCTGTCAGACTCTTCCCAAAGCCTGAATGTTCCATGTACCTCAGAAGTCCAATTCCATCCTTTCCCTGCCTTAGCTTCACGCTTGATTTCTCATTCTATTCACCTTCTGAGACTGGCAAATACTCCCTCTTTCATTTACATTATTATTTCTAGAAGTGTATTTATAGGCTCTACAATTTTCTCTGACTTTTCCTCTTTATTAGGACTACTTTGCTTAACTGTCACTCCCTCACCTCATTTTCTGTTGCTTACACATTAATCAAATTTTTCTCTCCTTCCTGTTACACTTTTTCTAAAGCTTACACTTTAGCAACTGGGGACCAGAACGCAGGAAGACAGGCAGTTCCACACTGAATAAATCCCAGATAATGGTTTGCAACTTCCAGGCGAATGGGGATCTTCAGGTAGCTCAGGAACACTTTTTGGATGTTGCAGACGGCCTCATACATGCAACTACGTAAGATCCCTTCCTCGTGACACGTTTCTTGCAAAATATGCGTGTGAAAGAGCAAGACTTTCCACAGCTTCTTGGAATTTCTAGAGATGCTGAACCTCTGTTGTAGCCCCTTTAGAACGAAAGCATTTTCCATCTCATTTTTTTAGAGTACCTATTTTCGTAGCATACTATTTTCCTAAATGCTTTCGTATTTCTCACTAATGTAAGATGTATCTTGATGCAATGTAAATATTATTTATCATTTAAAAAGTGTTGTGTACTACACATGCATTATCCACCATCTATACCTGAACATAATTTGTGCGCATGTCGCTTTTGGTCAGTGCAATGTTCACCTTGTTTTTTACGAAATTTATTCCTATTATTCACCAAGATCTCGCGATCTATTCTACACTTCTTCAGGTGCTTCCTCAATCACGAGACCAATGATCATACTTCTAGACCCAGGGAACCCTTTTTACAGAGAACTTTCATTAATTGTATGCAGCTCAACTGTTTTGATACTGATGTCTCAGAACAGATCTCGACAAACTGCGTGGTTTTTCTTTTTTCTACCCAGCTGAGACAGCAAAACTGCAGTCAGTGACTGAAAAGGCTCTTGATTTTAAAACTAATGAGCATCCTGTAGATTCAGAAGTCAATTAGTTGAGCATCAAATCTTGTAGCTATTCTCGACCTTTTTGTATTTTTAAAAGGTTATATGCTTCTCTCTCTGTGTAGTGATACCCAAAGACCCTCTTTGCCCCAGCCTGCAAAGTTTAAACAGGGTGGTAACCTAGGGTGGATAATAGTGAAACATCATTCTCCAGACAGTTTACCGCAACATACAGCCCTCCACCCTGTTGCACGTTTTCCAGTGAGAAGAATTATGAACCATCTGAAAAGAAAATCATGTTGATAATATGCAAATGTCATTATGGGAGGATGCACAGAGGCTCCAGAAACGTGTTAAAACATGGTTGATGATAATGGTGGTGTTCATCAGCAGCTCTCCATAAGAATCTAGTTTTCAGATAACAATGGAAATGTTACAAATGTTCTTTCACTTGGGGCTCGAGATCTGCAAAGCGCCTGTGAAGATATAGAAATAGCTAGATTGTGAGGGACCCAATGCCAAGACCTTCCTGAGGAGGTGGAGAGAGGAATTGTTGTATGGTGACAATCATTATGTCAGCAAGAGTTATATTATATCATCGTGTGGAGATAATGGGCCCTTGTTGGGGCTCTTGAGCTGGAAATGTGATAAAAGATGCACAGCTGTTTCCTCTGAGGGGTTTAGATTCTGACTTGGTGTCTGAAAGTTCCCTTGGTGGAGAAGATAGAACACAAACATAACATGATAATTGTAGAACTAACAGGGAAATAACGTGCCTTGGTCATTAGAGTTTCGGTTTATTCTCATGCAAGAACAGCCTGCACAGTGGAGGATGGACAAGCTCTAAAGACGTGTCAGGCATAAGAGAAGTTTCACCAAGAGACTCCAATTCCACTATGCATTGTGCCCTTGTCATTCATTAATTCACACTCTCTTTGTATGAGGACACATCAATTTCTTCTCTGTTTCACTTTCGATGCACAAAGCCAAAATTCTTCTGCTATTCAGCAGCTTGTACTTGTGGTGAGATAAATATTCATTTAACAAATCATTGTTGGTTAGAGTCTTATATATTTTTATTAAAGGTCTAGAAAATAAAATTTTGCTACAGCTGCATTGCACCTGCAGATGGACAAATCCTCCCATAGCTCTCTTCCAAAATCCAACATAACTTCATTTTGAGTACTTATTTTTTTTTCCATTTCCATCATGAAAACTTTTTTAAATTCCTAATTTCAAGAGTTTTCCTCTTGGGCATTTTAAACTCTTGATATTTCTTCATTGTCACATATTTCAGTCTTCAGAGAAGTTTATCGTCCTGCATCATCTCCTAGATTTGAAAATGTACAAATATGAAAATTCCTATACCCCATTCATATGCATCTCTTAATTTCACATGTCCTTCAACATACAGTATTGCTCTCATTACTCTCTTATCTCTCATCTTGCTGTTCCAGGTCACCTCATTATCTAAGTGGAGTCTTACGCCTGCTGTCAATTGCTCTCTCTTCAGTCATTGTGACCAGTGAATATCAAATAGCTTTGTGCCTCTTGGCAGCTTGCCTGAACTGCATCACAACAGTTTATCTCTATGTATATAAAAGTATCCTCTCTTATGCTCTTTTATCCCTGATAGAGACACTAGTTTCTATATAGAGAAAAACATTTAGAGACTTAATGTTTTAGTACATAAAAAGAGGAATTCTTATATAGACAAGGAGGCAGAATATTGAAATACATAAAGAATCTTCCTCAGAGTCTGTACTCCTTTTTTAAACTCATTCATCACACATGAGTGTTGATAACGTTGTGCTTTGACAAAGCTCCAGATCCACAAAGGCCATAAATTTGAAATTTTTTAAAAATTTAGCATTTTCATAGAACCAGGACGAGTGAGACGATCATTGTTTTTTTTGAATTATACCCAGACTGAGCTCGTACTTTATCTCCAAAGCTTGTATAGTTATAATTATAATCCCCACGTAATTTTGCGCGTCTCCCCCAGGAAGAGAAAGAACTCTGTCCTGGATGTGGATCAAGTATTATCTTTCTTTAACTGAACCCATTTGGAGCAGCGCCCTTGCCACCTTCAAATCAATATTCAAAAGTGAGACTTGAAATTATTGAGATCCACTTCTAATAGAGCTCATTCCTCTCACCGACTGTCGATCTCCAATAAACAAGACACAATTGTGTGAGCTGCTTTATATACAGTGCGTTGAACAAAGAGTAGGAGTGCTCCAGTTTCTCTTTTGTGTTAGAGATCCAGAATCGAGCAATCCCCTTTTGCCTCTTAGAGTTCATGTCTCTACTGACATTGTAAAATTCCAGCACTGTCATGCTGAAATGTGCCATGTACTGCTCGGTTCAGGGAACATTTCTTCCATTGAACACATGCTCAGCATAAAACTTGTCCCAAACTTCTGCACATAGCTGCGATAGCTCACTTGAGTCTCTATAAGTGGGGAGCAAGATTACTGATGTCCAGTCAGTTGTCTAAATACTTCAGTTTATCAGACACCAGACATAGTTACCCCCCGTTTCGAATTTTAAAAATAAAATAAAATTTAAAAATATATATGGAAAAATAATATACTATAAACCTTAATAAGTTCTTTTGGTGGCGCGATATTTCATTTATCATTAATTTCTGGAAAGTTCCCATTATATCTAGTGAGTGTATTCTTAAAAACTTCTAGATTCCCTTGTAGAGTAAGATGCTATCCTAGAGGATCATTTGCTATATAGAAGAAGCGTCCCAAAAAAATATTCTCTACCCTATTTTTTAAAAAAACTAATAAAAATTCAGCCCCCTACCCCAAGTTGTAGATCCCACTTCTGAGATGGAATCCGTAGCCAATTCCGCAAAAAGGTAAGTACCTAATATTTTAAACAGAATAGGAAGCCTGACACTCTTCTCTCTAAATTAAGGAGGGCTCATGCACACTGTGAGGTTGAATAATCTAACTAATCTGGTAGTAATATTGAGAGCGCCTTTCATTACAATTTTCCCAAGTTGCTGCTCGCTATAGAACAAAAGCACCTGGACAAACAACTAAAAAGTACTTGGCGTTTTTCCAAATTACTGTTTTTAAGTTTCTTCCATCCCCCAAACCAGATTACAATAGAAACAAAGCCTCACAAATCCTCCACAGACAGCTGGATCTCAACAGCCCACCAATAAGTCAACGTGCTGCATTGTTAAAGACTTGGAGGCAGAAACAGTTATGGGGAACCATGAAAGGAGACCTGCTTCTTAAAAAGTCTGCTGTCATAATGAAACAACTACTTTAAGTCACAGAGAGGATTAAAAAGAGACAACTCTTTGAGGCTTCTAAACTAAATTAAAGTTTTTGGTATCTGCAAATGCATACAATACTGAGACCAAAAAGGGTTTTGGACTACGTTTGTACCTCAGAGAGCACAGAAGTGTCACCAAAAGGTCTTTGCATTTCAGAATTCACCAGCTCTCCTAACACACCTAGTAGGAAAAGGAACACTTGTCACCATCAGTGCAACAATTTGCAGGTAAAGTCAGTAGGTAGAGTGAAGGGACAAAAAAAATGGGATCAGAGCTTCTATAGAAGGTGAGAAAAGACAAAAAAAATTAAAGAAAAAAAAAAGGCAGCACAACCAAGCCACAAGAAGAAAACAACCCAGAGTTTGAGTCTATGCAGTGCACAGACAATCCTGTTTTGGTTTAAGTCCAACCAGTAATTCAGAGCACTGCAGCTGCAGCATGGCTCTGTGCAATTCCCTGCGTTTGCTGCATCACCTGCACACAGCACTCTGACCCTGAAGGGAAGGCATTATATGAATATTTAGTGAGGCCATTGTCATGAGATACTGAGCATATTAGCAGATTCACAGACCTCCAGTTATGAAAACACTATAGATACCAACAAAAAAAGTTGCCGGATGAGAAAATATAAAGCTGCAGGATCAATGCAGGGAATTTGTTTAAAATGCCATAACCAAGTCTGCAGATTTACTAGTAAAAGATGCCTTTCATTGCTCTGGATCAATTTGCAGACTCAATCTTGCACCATAATTAAGGAATGAGTTGTTTGTGAGCTGAAAGGGTCTGTAGAAACGGAAAGAACTCAATTCTGGGGAAAAAATTAAGAGGAAACCACACAGATAGTAAACATTAGCAGACTCTTTAGTTACGGTCTTGCAAGTTGCTTTTGTTTTATTCAACTTGTGCTTTTGATACTGAGCCATTCTAGAAGAAGAAGCAACCTACTGTGGTAATTCAATATCATAATTCTTTACTTTTGTTTCCACATGGTGGTTCATCTGAATATTCATTTTGATAAAACAGCATTACGTGGCAAGAATGGAGTGCTGGGACATGCTCGATAACAAACATCAGAATAAAACTTATATTGATATGATTGTTATAAAGCGCAAGTGATTAAACATCACCATGGATCAGACTACCAAAATGATAGTCTCTCAGTTCAGAGCAGGTGCGCAGGAAATGCATAGTTCAAACACAATTCTGAAATAACACAGTAGGAATAAAATGTAACTTGTTTAAATAACATGAGAGTGATTAATACTAGTGGCAAAGTAATTAAACTCATTGTAACAAATGCTTTATTCTTAAAGGAACACTCAGAAGAAATCTTTGCTCCCTCTGTACACTTTGAAGTTTTTCTTAGACAGTCGGCTATTGTCTGTGGATAAACTCTATTGATTTGCCAATTATACTTTGATTATTTCATATAGATTTGTATCATTTTTTGCGAAATACATCAACATATCGCAAATATCCGATCCTTTTACATACCCATTAAAATATCTGCGCTATTTACTCGAAATGTTATTTTTATCTCTACAGTGATTACCTTCACCCTTAGATAAATCCAATGGAGAAAAAAGGAGAACGAGGAATAATTAACTCTCTCTTCCTAATCCCTCCCAGCAATAAGCCTCGTATTCTCTAGCATAGAACCACACTTACTTCCTATTTACAGAACATTCGATTCCTTTCGTTGTACATCTCTAGGAACTTGCAGACAACTTTTTGTTCTCTCAAGTAGTTGCTAATCCTCATCCTTCTAGGACGTGATGTGTTAAAAACTTGATCTGCAGCTGCACTTTGGAAAGATTCTCTTGTTACCAGTACTGTAACAACTTCTCACAAACACAATCCGAGTCTTTGCATCTCGTTTCAATTTGGTTGGGATTGAGGAACATTTCGCCTTGTAATATTACCTCATTAATTAGCTATTTGATAAGAACTTTATGAGCGAGCTCACATTATACACATTTGTGAAAATGTTTTCCTGCTCTATCTCGCTTGTGCGATATTTTCATTAGTATATTTTGTGGCCACGAGACTATTGGACCTCAAATGTGTGACCACATATTGAGTGTTTGCTCAGGTTAGCTTTGGATGATCTGACTTCATATTTCCGATTGTCTTCTCTCTTTTTTATTACAATAAAGTTAACCTTTTCTAATAGCTCCTAATATAGAATCTTAACTTATATCTTTGCGAGTAAGGTGCACCCTTTTTGCCCCTCTATCATTTACAATTGGTATTTGTTATATTCTTGTATATATCATTCGTCATCTCGTTGTAATCCTTGTGTGATATTGCTAGTACGCTCAGAGCACCGGCTACCTCTGCTTCTGACATCTGGTACTTAAATCAAATATTTCTGAATTGAACGGACTGAAGCTCAAAGTGGTTTAACACACGCTTGTAGCTACTCATGATCTTGAGGGAAGATTTAGCTCACCTAGAAGAATACTCTATCTGCCATATAAATGAGATTTTCTCCACTGTTGTAATTCAGAGCCCTGAGAAATGATAGATGCCTTCTCGTGGTGACTCAGATTTTTCCTCTGAGACATCTCTCTCTCTATTATATCTTCATTCTATGCGCTCAGGTTCTCACAGTTGACATCTGCCTCCGTAGCCCAAGGTGCCTAATTTTAGAGTGTGCATGTAGCTTTTGTAAACGGAAACTGGTCTTTGATGAATTACTTGTCTTTCCTCCTCATACGGGAAAAATATGCCCATGCAACTGAATAATGTATGGCTAAGATGCTGAAAGAAACAGATAAAAGGCCCATTTTTAATGAGCATTCTCAAGGTTACAAGATATATATTTAGATAAGAGCACAAATTTTTTCTCTGTTTCTTCATTCCCTCTCAGTACTTTTTAAGGAAATATTTGCCCCTCCGCCTAATCGACCACTATTGTTGCGCGTTCATGGATGGATAACACACTATGCTATATTAGTACGTGTGTCATATATCAGGGCAGTAATAATAAATACCTTGTCTCGCCCTCCTGTTTTTAATTCATTATAAAGAGGAACTTGAAGCAGCAAGATCCAAGAGTTTGTATTTACTGTCACCTCAAAGTTTTTCATTTGCTGCGTAGTGGAGTATGAGCCCTCTCGAAGCTTCCTCGAGGTTGGTTTCATTCGAATAGACTGAGTTAAAGAGAGGTCCCTGTGTGCAGATAACATGTGTATGTCCTGTCGGCAAGTAGAGAGGGCACAGAATGTCATTTCTGTTTTCACACCAAGATTTTGGATTAAGTTCCTACGTTCTCCCTGTGGATAGGTGCACTTGCTCTAGATCAATTCTGGTCTTCTACGTGCAGCAGGCTGAGAGAAGCCCAGTTGTATTAAGCTTGAGGGGACTGAGGGTAAGACATTGTACAGAGAGTGTATAAACCAAGTTCTCCCTCTAAAGCTGCTACTCCTACTGGCATCCACAGAATGGCTGCTCTCCTTTGAAGCTTTTTGACGTGTCCCATTTAGAACTACTACATAGACATGCCAAGAGTGAGGTTTTCTGGCTCAACACGCGTTTAACAGATTCAACACCTCAAGACATTATTCACCAATAACTCAGATATACAAACTCGTGTATGTTCTGAGCATCGATGACATGTGGAAAATTCCAAGTGACAAGTTATGGAATGATCTGCTGACAAGAAGCTGTGTGACCTCCAAAGATGCATATGATTCTACTAGAGATTACACACCCAAAAATGCTGCGAAAAACTCCAACTGGTTAGGGCGCCTTCCCACATCAATTTATGAATTGGATACTCGCAATATCATAAGATATACTCTCATAATATAACTTCGTCCTCTACTTGCTTCTTCTATCTCACATCCCCTCATAACCACTGTACATTAATTGCTTTGTGGCCTTCTGCGAAGAGCCAAATTACTGGAATGTTGTATTGTTTCACAGTCACTTTACGCGTGCGCTTGAATGTAGTTGTGACAGTCTATCCCTTGTCAGATTAAACATCCGACTGTTTACCTCGTTGCTTCAATCACAAAACGCAGTAAATGGCATTGCATCTGGCAATAATACAGAACTCATCATATAACTTTTTATGTCCCTCCCTATAAGGTGCGAGCTGTAAATTTAGTGTTTTCAGGAATTACCGACAGCTCGATTGCAAGCACCGGACTCATTTGCATTAGAGGTTGTAAAGTTTGAAAAACGTAAGGCGAGATCTTTTTTGTAGAAGATATCTCCATACGCACTTTGAATTTGTCCTGGTTTGACGGTGGTTTTTTTGGTAATGGAATTGGCTACCTGGAGGGTCACCTATAAGAAGTACATGTCTCTCCTGTTGATTCTGTGGCTTGAAATGTACAGTATTGAACAGTAGTTTAATTATGGAAGGATAACACAATCTCTATCATTTGCTTCACTGGCAATAGAGGTCATCAACACCTTCTGGAGGAAAATGTATGCATGATGGTGAAAGAAAAGGATGTAGGTTGAAGAAAGGATTGCATCCAAAAACCCTTAAACCATAGGACTTTTTTTCCAAACTATATCAATGGAGTTGCAGTCATGGATCTAAAGTTAAAAGCTGGATCTTCTTGTCCTTATACACCTACAGTCACTTTACAAATTCGCATGGCAAGAAAAATCCCAAATCAAAATGTCATGCTGTCCAGACAAGAAATATAAGATCAATGCAGCTTGTGATTGCTTGCTAGGATCTTATTTTTGTTTACTTTTGGAAATGGTCGTTTCTTAACGTTATCCCACTCGCCCAAAGAAGAAATTACCTTGATTTCCTCAAGAGCTCTTGGCCTATCAGCCTCCTGGCCGGCAGCAGCAAAATTGCATCATATGACCTAGTAAAATGATGGGGTTGTACATGGCTGCTGACATTTGCCGCAGTGTTGGGACCACTGAGCAACTGGATGGGACCGAGTCAGGCCGTCCAAAGGTTTCCGACCATGACGGAGACCACGGGCGTAAGGGATCCAGGCAATGAGTGACCCTGGCGCAGCGATCAACATGCACCCTTAGTGAGAGCAGAGACAAAGAGGACGCAGGGTTTTCCAGAACAGTCAGGACACTGCCAGAGCAGGCACAGAGTAGGCGAGTGCAAGGGATTACATTCCACGAATGGAAATGAGAAAATGATAACTTGCTTTTTCATGTAAATTTGCCCAATATGACAAAATCTTGCCTCTTTATCTCTGCCTGTTTCTTTTGCTGACACACGAGTAGTTAAATGAGTCTTGACCTATCAGGACCTTTAAAATTACTTATTGAGACTCTCTGGCTAATCATCGGAAACCTCATGACTTGACGATTCAAAAAATAGATATAGCTTTGATGTTGCATTCACAAATTATTTAAGAGGAGTGATTAACGCTATCAAAAAACCCCTCGATCTCGCCTTGTGTTAGGAGCTTAGCAGGCTGTGCATAAGGTTTACTTAAAAAAAGTTCTTTCTTCCGAAATAATTGGGAAAGTTTAATCTAGTAGCGAGTTAGAATATGCCTGAGCGTTACAATGGTCTAGATTTTACCACTCTACAAATCACCTAAACCCCACAAATCACTAGAGGCCTCTCCTTATCCAATCATTGAATATGTAGAGAATACTTATTTAAAAAGCAGAATTTTTTTATTGTTTAAAAAAAACCTTTTAACTAGTTATTGATGTTTTATCTCTCTTTTTTACGTGTCAGAAGAACCTCTCTCTCTCCTGTGGATAAGATGTGTCTTCCAGGGCAACAATAGTAAGTACTCGTGTATAATGTAACAAGTATTATCACCTATGAAATGAAGATTTTAAGTATAAATACCAGATGAATAAACTGGTTTGGGCCCTAAAGATATAGCTGCATTTGAGATTGACTTTACGCCGTGTCAACCAGCGCCTAGTCGTTGCACTCTTCACAGGTCACAAGTACCTGAATATCACGTGTGCAAATGATGACCATTCCATTATATTTCGCCTGAAAACTCTGCATTTGTAAATCTCGCTCACAAGTTTAGATCAGTGCTGCACCCCACGTCAAAGGCAAACTTAGGAGAGCTGAGAATGTGCCACTTCTATTTGCGTAATATAAAGGCCTGATTTTGTCAGGGCTGATGTGACGTCATATTTACAAAATAAATATATAGATCACCAGAAGGCCACAAGGGTTAATTTGACAATTGGCAAAGTAGCCATCTTATGCGACCTGTCTCTTTTTGTGTAAGTACTGATCACTGTAGAAAGGAGAACTCCAGGTGAGACCTATGGACATCCACGAAACACAGGGCTTGTGTTGTTGTTGTGTGGTAGTGTCCAATGGTTTGATATACACACAGGAAATTGAATATTTTCCATGCTTTATATTTTATTCACCACCCATTACAATCTACATGCGTTTTCTCCAGTGTAGATCCTGACTATGGCGAGGAAACTTTACTGAGTGGCTTCGCAACTTCACATGATATAACATTTGAATATTATACGGAATCGCCTCTTGTTTTTTTATACATATGCGCATGAATACATAAAATAAAAATAGGAACAAAATAAAAAAAAAAAGGACAAAAGAGAATAAAGAACAAAACCTGCAGCCTCAATCAAATAGTTTCCATTGCTCTACAAAGGAAATGCTGAATAACCACAAAATTTACATACACAAGTTGAAAGCATCCTTTTGAAGGCAAGTGAAGTCTTAGCTTCACAGCTGTACTGGCAGTCACGTAGCTTGAGCTGGGCAGGTACGGAGATGAGATTTTCAGTAAAATGAGTATTTAGAACATAGATCCCCTTATTGCTGCATACTGATATAATATAACTCTCAAGTTCAACTCAGAAAAAAATTGTTGAATACTAAAATTTGATCATCACCAAGCACTAATACGTTTGCCTCTCTTTTAGTCTCGCTAACGAGTGGCATGTATTACAGAGCTGCGTGAATCTTTTACAAGCTAAGGGAATATGCTTGAATCTTTATTTCGCTAATACAAGCCTGTTTGTATTTGAGAGTGTGTGTCCTTTGCACAATAACTCGCAGTAAGCGTCTATGGTCTGTCACCACTGTGCCTACAGAAATAGTTCCAAATCAAAATGTGCCCGAAAAGCAAGGATATGGCTGCATAGTATGATGGAAATAAACATTAATTATTTAGCAATTCAGCGCTCTCGCAAATCTTCATCTAGGTTTCAGGTGCAGTTTCATGCTCGAGCTCTGAGTCTATAGACGTAGATTATATGTATGTGATGTCTAGCATAAAACAATTGCAGTGTCACAGGAACCAATTTTGGATTTTATATCTTCAATTAATATCAGAGAAATAGCATGAAACATCATGTCTATAGTGAAGACTTTTTCTTACTTCTCTAATGCTTTACAATACATACCTATGCTCTAACTGAGTCAGAGTTTTCTGCTTTTATTTAACACTTTTTCACTATGCACATCAGAAATACCTTCATATCACTAGTTACTGAGTTATACAACTGTTCCCTGTGATATAACCCAAAGAGGCCGTGCTCGCTTTTTGGTGCGAGAAGCAGGAGGGCCACAGGAGCGAAGTTATGTATTGACTTTTAAGTGGGTATAGGGGGAGATAACATGATGAGGCAGAGCCTTCAGAGTGGCACTCAATGACATTCCTCAAGGCACATTAGTGCTCTAAATACTATCTAATCTAGGTCTTCCACGCTGTGATTCTTTTAGGCGCATCTGACAGTAACTGAGACGGAAAGCTGAAAAATCCCCTTTCAAGGCATATGTGTTTATCTCCAAATCTGCTTCTATGAGGCCAACAGCAGCAAACTGAGAAAATTGTTTCTACCTACCTTTAGTCCTGCTTTCATTTCAAAGTATGTGGCTGTTTAGTGGCAATCCTGGTATACGGATTTGTGCGAGCAACGTTCTTGATAGCGTCGAGAGTGTATATCTCCTCTCTCAATTAATATTTGCACGCCCCCATTGCAGCTGAAAAAACAAGTTTTGCGTAGTCAAGGAGACACAGTGACGCAGAAGGAATACAGGGAATAGCTCAGAACCAAAACTCCTACCAGCCACTGAGACCTGTGGCACGTAGCTCCATAGCGGTTTCCCGCGCTGTCACCAAGTGTGCCCCAAAGGGCTCCTGAGACAGGCGTAGATAGCCGCCCACACAGCAAGAACAGGCCAATGTAGCCAGGAACGTTAGCATAGCCTCTAAGAATATTGCCACGGTGAGCACGCTGTAACAATCTGCGTGCGTGTCTCTTAAGCCAGTACCTGGTGAAAATTCCAAGAGTTCACAAGTTCATAGTCCAGATGTGTTTGCACCATGGAATTTGTTCGTGTTTCGTGGAAAGGTGTCAAGGCCACGGCTGGATGTGGCTGTGAGCAAATCTTGCTCTCCTGCGGAAAGCCGTCCTGGTGGGCCTTTGGAACTGGCATGGTCTTTGAAGTCACTTCCAACCCAACCATTCATATGATTCTGTGAAATACTGAGGGTTTTTTCTTATCGTTTGCAACTCTGTCATGTTCATCTTGGCTCTCTTCAAGGTGTCCATAGTGACCCTGAGCTTTCACCTTGTAGCCTCATTGATGACAAAGCACACTCACTGGCAAGGCTCCACCATGCCTTCATTCCAGATCCTTTTCTCTCTTAAATTTGTAGACAATGAATCCAACTGACGCTGAAGAGTCCAAACTAAAGAAATCCAAAACAACAGCCTGCACTGCCAACCCCCAACAACAGTCAGAGGAATTCTTGTCTCCGACTAATTCTCTCTATTTAATGTAAGACTTTGGTTAGTTATCCATTTAGTCTTTCTCTCAAGTGATGTTGCCTCACTAAAGCTCAAACTCTGCGGACCTGAAAAAATATTGGCTTTCTACAGATGACACATAAGATATCTAAGAATTGGTACTTTTTGCTTTCTCATTCTTTTCTCCCCAGTACAGAGATGATCGCCATCGTGTATCCCTGTCGAATATCTGTAATTTATGTGGTGTTTTCATGATCTCCTTGCTCTATCTCAAACTCGACGAAATAGAACTCCTGGAGATCAGAACCTTCGGTCCTCTCTCCTGCTAATACCTTGACGAATCACGATCTGTAATTCATTCTACGCCCCAAAGTTCGAGTTTGCACGCTCTCTCTCACATGCATATACATGTTTCAACATGTAGGGACTCAGATGGACTAACAATTGTGATCTTTCATTTTTGCAGCAGAAACTCTGCAGACACTCAGTGTGTAACATATATAACAATAATACCATCTCCCTTCCACATCCTTGGAACCCCCATAACTCGTTTGTAGTTTCTGCTCACATGGGGATTTTTCACTCACTTCACCTAAACATTAGGAGATTTCTCAGGGTTTCAGAGTGATTTAAAATGAAACCAAAGCAAAAACACCATTTAAATTTGGCATGTGTGCACCTTTCCAGCTGATTTATATGTCGGGATCACTGAAGCGAAAATTAACATTGTCTGTACAAATTATTGTATTCGGTAATATAATGGCTGAGAGACAGAAAAGGTTCGCTTTGTTGTGGTTCAGGAGTGGGGAAAAACAAAGCAACAATAGGCATAACTTATTACAAAGAAGAACATTTTTTTAACCCACCTAGACTGAGCCCATGGTATAATGGACATGCTTGTTAATTTGCTCCCATCCCATCATTTGTCCCCACTTAGTATGGTTGAGGGCCCACCCCAGTCACGATCAGAGCCCTGCAGAATAGAGACGTAGTGTTTGAAGACGCTCATATCCTCAACTCCTCCCATCGTACACAGTAAGATGACCACAGCTGGTGGCCACAAATTGCAGCAGGACATGAAAATATTCACTTCAGCTCTCCGTACATGGCTGCATTGTTCTTGTGATTTTGGGTTGCCCTGAATGTATTGTGATAAGACTTCAATAGAAAAAAAACTGAAATTTTCCTGCTCCAATATTATTGGTCTATCTAACACTAGCCTCTAGGAGACCTCCCTGCATACTCCCATTTGGCGGATAAAAAGGTAATGGAACACAGGACTCTCTCAGAGTATGGCACATCGTTACAGCCGTACCCAAGCTCTTTTATCTGCTTGTCAACGCAGACTGCTTACCTTTGACCGTGTCCTATACTTGCAACCTTCTTACAGCTTAAAATGCATCAACTATTCTCTGTCATCCATTAAACTGGATGTAGTGTGCGTCCCTCAAGGTCACAGGAGCTCAGGTTTTATACTTGTACAAGTCACCTTGGAGCACTAATTCACGGCCTCTTTAGGTTGATCGTCGACTCTCTAGTTCCCTACCAATGCCCAGAGAAACATCTCTTTCTGTTCCCAGCTGACAGTGAGCGCTAGCTCCCAATGATCATCTTTATCTGGAAAGAATTAAAGCAGGATCTCTCAGTCTCGTCATTCCGAGGCGTCCCAACGCATATGATGTGAGTTACATGGTCTTGTAGAACTTGCTTGCACTCTTAAAAGTTCATTTCATCCTCTCAGGTTCCCATTTCCAAGCTATGTTCGAACAAGGACTCTCCAACATGTAATGAGGCCTCGCTCTCTCCCTCCTGTCCAAATGTGCTCTCCACGTCAACTTTCAATAAGCTATGCCACAAACCCACCAGAAGGCGAGAACTTACTCAGGAGACTCTCTCTCAAGATATTTCATTTATTGTTTGATCCATAGGACCCAGTGTGCAACATGTGCCCATCATCTGCGCACCTCTGTTAATGTAGATATGGTCCCCTCTGACCTCAAATAAAGTTGAGACTCTTTATCCCCTGTCGGATGGGGAGTTACAAAAAACTCAAGTGGCCCTTAAGCAGCAGACGAACAGCGAAGAAGACGCAAAGCAAGCCGTAGGATTCCAGGCCCACAATCCAAATTCTAACTGGGAATTTCCTTGGCTGTGTGCTGCCACAAACATACTCCTTCTACTCTGCATCCAAACATCTGTTACTCCCCTCTAATAATTAAAGCAAAGCAAGCTATTCTGAAAGAAGATATCAACTTTACCTCCTTTCCCAGTGGGCTAGATGTTAGACTATGGCGTTTAATGCAAGCTTTCCACCACAGTAGTGTACGATCCACACATTAACGTCAATTCCGCAGGTCGTCATACCCACGATATACTACTACATACAGTCATAGCTATAAGCACCAATGGCAAGTGGCGCTTTTCAGGATGTATGTCCAAAGGCTGCGCCCCCTTCAATGGTGTGCGGCTCCCACCGCCCAAGGGACAAGCCATTACCAGCGGGCAGCCCTCAACACATAGCCGGTGGAGAGAGGAGTGACAGTGCCTGCCTTGCGCCAAGGGTTTGCCGCTCTCAAAAGCTTCCACATCAGACCAAAGGAAGAGATGGTCAAGCCAGCACAGTCGGCACTCGAAGGAGAATCCCTTGGAAATCTCCTTTTTAATAGAACACACCTTCTGGACAATGCTAAACAATAAACACTCCTGAGACACCCACTCACAAGATGGAGCGAGCACTCCAAGGACAGCTGACCACCAACTAAATGGTCGAGCAAGGGCCTTTACTCACAGAGCAGCACTACGAAAGAGAGCAGTGGCCCACCTGGCCTTCTCCCACTCACAGAGCAGCACTAAGCGACAGTGGTTGTGAACCTTCCACCGTGGCGCTGCGAAGCCCACTTCACAGAAGCAGGCAGTAAATTTAAGAAATGGAAGGACAGTGCGATGATTACGCGAATAAAACTCCCTGCTCCTGCCTTGAAGGTGCTGAGTCCAAACCTGTCGATGCCGTTGCAAGCCCTTGTTTCCCTGTATCCCTGATCCACTCTGAGTGTGAGGAGGGTGGGAATGGGCTTTGAGAGGCAACTGGCCCACAAACTGGAAGCAGAGTGTCTGTCCCGTAGGAGCGGGGTGGACGAATGATTATTGATCAGTCCTTCCAGCTGGACGCAACAACAAACAGCCACCCTTTCTGTGTGCTCTATCTCCAGAAAATTAGCAGCGTTTTCACTTAGAAGGCGTACCCATGCTGAGGCTCCCCACCGTGCCTCTCTCAAAGCGTCGACTAAGAGCCCACCAAACAGGGAGCAGCACAAGGACAGTGCCCACCTGTCTCACTCACAGAGCACACAGCTCCCCAGGCAGTCAGCAGGTGCCCATTAGGGCAGTGGGAATGGTTTGAAAGGCATCTTACATAATGACAGCTGAGCCTTTGGAATTTTATTTCCAGAGACCCATAGTTCTGCTGAAAAACTAACTCACAACAGGTAGAAAATAGCACAAATGTGCTATTATTAACTATTATTTAACAAATAGTTAAAATAGCACAAATGCGGACCGGATGGATGAAGGACACAAGAAATGCACACAGTTGCCAAAGGGAAACACAGTCTGTTACTAMCACAGCACAAGCTGTATTTGGAAGCTATTTCTGTCTTTCACCATTAATCCAGTTAATAATAACCTTCAAAGAGGATTGGTACAAAAGACCATGACAGCTTAGCTGTTTTAAGGCCAGTCCTTGACCTATTTTATTTCAGCTGCTTTATCATTACCTGTTCTGCATCTTCTGTGACCATCACAGCTTCCTGCTGAGACTCCTGGAGAACAAGTTGCAAATGTGGTATTTCTGAAACATTCAAACACAAAAAATTTCTTTGACACTTAAGACTTTGCTTTAGACAGCAACAGAATATTCTTCCAGGAGCTTTTGAGAAAGGACATATGGCTGTTAATAACACTTATGTGGAGATATGTACTGTCATGGGATAACGTGGATTTGGKTTTTTTTTTAGAGGCAACCACACAACCAACATGGTCTTTTAAGCATCTTTTAGAAAAGAACAATTGTTGTCATACAGACATACTGAAAGACAGGTAACACAGATTCAAGTTTTAAGAAACATTTTTATAAAGGAGAGGAAAGGAAGAACTATTGTAGAAAAACGTTTCAAATTTCATTTGGAAAAAATAAAATGAGAAATTGTTATAAATGTACAAGAAAAATACATTCTAATTGATCTCAGTTCTAATTAATGTATTAGGTGATGGCTCAGCTTTTTAGCATAGGAGCCATTCGTAAAGCAACAAATACTGTGTCTTCCCAGAAATACCAATTTAGAAGCATTAAAAAACAGGCCCCATTTTTGTGAACACGTTAACKAGCAATGATGGTATGAAAAATAGGTTAATATATATGCAAAATAAAACTCAGGACCAAGTTAAACAGTTTTCTAAGGGATACGAATCTCTGTACTTTTCACTTCTGAGCATGCAGTAAGGACACACATACCATCAACATACAGTACAACGTTTTCTTCTGTTCTCCTTTACACACTTTTCTATATACAASTGATTATACAAAACTGTATTTGCTGAGTACTATGGAAGCTGAGRAAGCTCAAATGAACATTTTGTGAATTCTAACAATTGGAAGGCAGTCTGTGTTTTCTGTGATAATGGCTTTCCTTTATTGATCCCTACTCTGCTCTAGTCTTTCCACCAAGTGAACTCTGGACAGCCTCAGACAATGTTCCCTTACCCAGCAGGAAGAGAGTCCTTCAATCCCTCCAAGAGCTGCCTCAAGAGCAGTTCAAGGAATCCATACAGATGTAAAGAGAGTTACAGATATTCTGGTCTAATGCACTGCTAAGCCCATGGAAATTAACGATTTCAAGAATCTTTATATTTCAAACAACAACAGCTTGAAATTTGAAGGRATTTGTTGAGGTCTGCTTGAAAAGCACCAGAAATTACAAAATATAAGGTAACTATAAATCCTTATTTCATTCTACCAAAGTTAGGAATGGATTATGGTGGCAGTTTTTGGCATCCCACTTTAATTAAGACTGACAATTTCACRACACAAAAAAGGAGCAAGAAAGTACTTAGAACCTATATAGCACACTTAAAATATTTTTTAGGTTTCATTTAATATTTTGGCAGTTTTAAAAAAGAAATTACATCTCCCAGCATTTTAAGACCAAAAAAAAAAGTAATCAAGCATTCAACACACCCACTGGAAACAGAATTACAACAAAAAAAGCTTGTTTTGAAGCAAACATGCAGCTAACCATGCATTGGGAAAAAGTGCTTTAAGTAACATGACAGTGAAGCTCTGAGTCACCACAGTTTTTGGGTGGAATTCCTTTCAGTAGAGGGAGGGAGGAGCTGCTTTTTAAGAAAGCTGATGGAAGTTTTCCAGGTGCATTTTGGATGTACTCAGTTGTAGCTTGGGGCACGATTCGAGATTGAAARCTGGATTTCTGTGAGGCCTTTCATATGGTCTTCCCAATACCCTTGCTACTAAATTGCTGATATGGGTTTGACAGGTGGGCTGTTAGCTGGGGTAAGGAACTGGCTGTGCGCAAAGAGCTGCAGCTGATGCCTCAACATCCACGTGGGAACCAGCACCCATAGAGGTCCATCCTGGGACTGGCCCTCTTCAGTGTCCTGACTGCTGACAGACAGCTGGGGAGTGCACCCATGGACACCTGCGGGTCAACCAGGCTGAGCAGCTGATTTTTTGCTGGGGGGAATATGATGCTATCCAGAGGGACCTGGACAAGCTCGAGGAATGCAGCTATGCAGCCCTCGTGCACAGTGGGGTTTAGCAAAGCCACGTGCAAGGCCCTGCACCTGGGCTGGGGCAATCCCCAGTACCAGCACAGACTGTGGGCTGAATGGATTGAAAACAGGCTACAGAGAAAGACTCTCGGATTCTGGGAAACTAAAAATTGGACAGGAGCTGGTAATGTGTGCCTGCAGCCCAGAAAGCCAATCATACCCTGGGCTGCACCAAAAGAGGGCAGCAGGCTGAAGGAGATAATTCTCACCCTCTTCCCTGCTTTTGTTAGACCCCACTCAGAGCACTGTCTCCAGTTCTGGGGTTCCCCTGTACAAGACAGATGTGAATCTGCTGGAGTGAGTCCAGAAGAAATGACAAAAATGATCAGATCTCCCATGAAGAAAGGCTGAGAGACTCGTGGTTGCTCAGCCTGGAGAAGAAAGGCTTCAGAGAGGCCTTACTGCAGCTTTTCAAGAGTGCTGCTTCACCCTGGATTGCCCAGAGAAGCTGTCAGCTGCCCCATCATTGGACATATTCAAGGTCAAGTTGGATGGGGCTCTGAGCAACCTGACCTGGTGAAGGATGTCCCTGCTCAGGGCAGGGGGGATGGACCAGATGATCTTTATGAGTTCCTTCCAACCCAAACCATGCCGTGATTCTAAACAATGTCTTGAAGGTCATTAAAGACCTGCATCTCTGAGATCTTGGAACAAAAAAGAGAAATATGATGTTCTAGGACTGTAGGAATCTGGTTTATTGGTGATTATTCCCTATCTTTGAATGACAGGAAGCAAAATGAATCTATTTCTTAAAAATCAAGACAGCCTACTGTCATAGTGCACCAGACCCTGAAGTAAACAYGTGAGGGAATCCACTGTTTTATAGTAAAATTCCAAGAGAGCTGTGCTATTGCTGCTAGCAGTCTACATGACCAGACACTCAAAATCAATGTAATTGTCTGGGGTTTTTTATGTGTGGCATATATATGGGTCCCTTACTGTTTCAGCAAAAGCTATCAAAAATATCCTTCCCAGAAGTACCACCTGCAGATTGTCAGCGTTTTGTAATGGGGAAAGCTACCACTTTAGGTCTATCTTTTGTAGAAACTAATTCTAGAATGATTCTTAAGTATATTAAGATATTAAAATAGGTAAGGTAATCATACAACCTTCTGTCTTCTGTCTTTCCAAGTTTTTTGTGGGTAGGAATGAAGTCTCACTCTGGTCTTCCTGATCTACTATTTTTTTCTGTGATGCTGATTCGTCCTGTTTAAACAGGATGGAAGGGAGAAAGACAAATTTTAATRCAATTTATAAAAACATATTAGTCTTTGATCATTTGGTTAACTTAAAAAAAATCAATTGGCAACTTTTAAATTACTCGAATTGACTTCTACTTCTTTCCTGGCTTCTGTAGTCATAACATGACTGCCCATCAACTGAGAGAACTAACAAAAGCCTTTCTCAAGCAATGCATGATAAAAAAAGGAACTCTAGACATTTAATTTGGCTTCAGTTCCTAAATATACCAGAAAATTAATGAGAATAATTTGAAAATATCAAACCTGCTGCTCCAGTTCAGAGAGCTGCACTTGTGGCTGGGATTTCAGCTCGTCCTGACAGCAGACAAATTCTTCAAACTTCTGTAGATGTTCATCTGACAGAGGGGAAAGAGGGGAGTTAAGGTCTGTTYTTGTCTTTTTTGCCACACTATGCCCATTTTACACACATGCACAATAGTTTATGAAATCTCTTCTCTCTTAGTCACTGCTTCAGCTTTGGGCCATAAAGAAGCTGGAAGAAAATCTGAAATAAGAGTTTGAGGCAAGATCAGTGTCATTATTTTTAATACAGGTCTATGGGGAAAATGGTACAGTGTGCTTTTCTTCGTTGTTTTACTTATAATTTCAGTAGAAATTCAGACTGTGAAGAACAAGGCACATATAAAAAGGACTTGCGTAAGTTGATGGAAAAAAATCAAACAAATCAATAAAATCAACTAAAACAATACATCCAGCTCAAGAAATCTCCATAAGCCCCAAAAGACAAGAGGCTAGAACAGTACACAAGTGAAGCACGATATATGCTGCCCCACACTTCTGCTCCTCTTGCAGCTGCCAAAGACAGAACAGTGGGATCGAACTAGCCCCCCTTAGTTTGAGACAGCACCACCATTCCTGCGTCCCTGTGCAATTAGGAATTGTTACATCAAGCCATTCTTATGAACTGTTATAAAAGCAAAGMCAAAGAGAAGGCAACCCAGTGATCCTCAGGCTCCTGAGGAGCTGCTCCACCTAACTGCTGCTCCTGCTCACCCCGTGCTCCGTGTCCCACAGCTGGCACTGAGGGCTGGCCAGCGTCCTGCTCCTGCTGCTCCTGCTCAGCCCCAGGGACAGCACGGCCATGTGGCAGCTCCTCTTCAGCCACCGTGAGACGACTGAGCAGCCGGTTCTTCTCTGCCRCCTCCAGCCTGTGTTCCTGCTCCAGGTCTTTATACTTCACCTCTAGCTCAGCTTGTGCTCTTCTGGCCTCCTCCAACTGTTCTGAGAGACACTGCACCTCCTCTTGCAAGCSATGGGAAGACAGCTTCCTCTCAGCCAGCTCCAGCTCCATCTTCTCCCTGAGATCCTGAGCCCCTCGTCTCTCTGCATCTAACACATCCCTCATGTAGCTTAGTTCCACTTTCATCTTCTGGCACTGATCCAGGAGTGTCTGTAAAATGATACAGAAATTAATTTCTCTCTCAACTAGTTAAATACCTTGACAAAGCAAAGTACCTGAATTAGATTTTAAGGTTCTCATTAAATCCTTTTAAGATATCTGAGTAGCAGAAGGGAGGAAACAAACATGTCAGAAATTTCAATTTGTTAGAAAGAAACTGCCCACAATTTGGAAATTGCGAGAAAGCAATACTGGGAGAAACAACTCCTCATTGCTGTGGTAAAGAAAAGGTAAGTCTTGATTTAGAGGAGGGGAATTTAGAGAAAAGAAGCAATAGAACAGTGGCCAGGAGCTCTCTTTTAGAGGAAAGCAARCTTCCTAAAAAGGGGAGGAAGAGCTACAACAAAGGAGGGAGAACTCAACAATTACAGAGTAGAATTTAAAAAAACAAACCAGAGCAAAAGTGTGTATGTGAAAGGGGAATGCTGAAATATGAATCTGGAGGTAACAGAGGGCTCCACACTTAAAGCAGTACCCACTGCTTTAAGAAAGATGTCAGAAGCCTCTAGTCAACACTGACCAGAGACTTAAGGTGACCAGGAGACAGAAACAAACCTTACACTTGCCCAAACTCCTGTTGTCAAACTTCCTCGTAATGGAGCTGTGGATGGTCAGCACAGCTAATTTCAGGAGGAATCTGACGAGGAACTCCTTTTACTTTATGAGTAGGTTTCAGCCTCATGGCCTCGAGTTTGTACCTATACCAGGTCTCCTTCAGACCACAGAATGTATGAGGGAAGTCAAAGACACCGAGGAGAAGCCAAGGGAGCTTCCCCAGCCAGGAGCCAACAACCATGTCATGAAGACATCCATGCCAGCACCCCATGATGCACCCTGCTGAGTAAYGCAGCCAGTAGTGAGCACAAGTCAGCTCACTAAGGTTCTTTACCATCATGGGCCTGGCTGGGACACAGAGCAAAAGAAAGTATGTGGGGCATAAGTGTGTAAAAATTATCAAAATGAGGTTCAGCATTAGACTGGCTGGAGATCATGCAGCCAGTGAATATGAGACTGATTCAGTGTAAGTCTCTTCTAAAGGGATGGAGAATTTTCAGAAGTTCAGATATTGGAAAAATGAAAAATACACTCATCCTCTATCTGCAAACCAACCCTTTAAGAGGCTGTGTTCTCAATCCTGTCTCAAGAAGCCTGTGTCTATATAGTCATATATGCACAGACTTGATCTCATTCTCTTCACACTCCAAACTGATGAAGCGAGAGTCAATCCCACTCCACAAGTTGTGTCACCATATAAGCAAGTTCTCAGCAAGACATACCAAAGAATAGCTGTTTCTGCTCTGATCTGGCCTGGACACTGCAGTCCAGAAACACTGAGGCTCCAGCAGCACTGTGTTAGGCATTTCTGCTTTTGGGGAAGGTTTGTGTATTTGGCTTTGAAAGTACAGTCAGCAGCATGGGTGTGGATAGATGTACACCCTGTCCACCRGCCCTGGATCATTAGAGCTGGCAGCTGCAGCACCCACTGTGTGGCTGTACCTGCTGTGAGCTGTGCACACAGACCTGCAGCTCTAATGCCCRACSCAGGGAGGGCGGCCCCAGCTGATTYCATGATGGAAAGATGGTTCCAAAAAAAACCTAATCTGGTAACTTCTGAGCCACTGACAAAGGCCCCATCCACCACACACACACACACACACACACACAGAGTAAAGCAATAAAAAGCATGACCAGATACCTGGTTTTGTTTTTCAGCAGTGTGTAACTCCTGCTGCAGCAGTTCTACCACCTGAGTTCGTCCTAACAGAGCTGCTTCCTGCTCCTCGAGCTTTCTCTGAAGTGTGCGCAGGTTCTGTGAGAGAGACAAAGCCATTCCAGCACTGGGGAGACCAGTGTRAATTCAGATTCCCACGTTTCATCCATACATCTCATTTTTGTAACACACTTACTGTGATAGCCTGAATTAACTAATTTTTGTTGACACCTATTCTGGAGCCCTGGTGCAGCAGGAGGAGCTTACTTTGCTTCATGAACAATAATGTAACACTTTTTTCAACTGTTCTTTCTCTTTGACTGATAGCAAACCAGCAGATTGAAACTAAGGACTCAAAGCTCCAACTAGCAATCCAAAAAACTCCAAACAATCAAAGCATCTTTCTTCTTATCCCTTCTGAGTTACTTTAATGAGAACTGTTCTTTCAGAGTGCCCTCTGTTTTCCTTCCTCCTCCCATGATATGATTATTATATCAAATATACCTGTTGCATCTCTACTTCCATATCTGACTGGACCACCATCTTGAGCAATTCAGCTTGATGCTGGTGCACATGCTCTTCCAGGAGAGCTTCCTTCTCCTGAATCACTTCCTGCAGGGAGCTCAGCTGAAAACACAAGCCACAAAATAAAAACAAACCAACAAGGTTATGAAGCTGACAGACACATAGGCTTGCCTTCAACATCCACCAGCACATTGTGTGTGTGATGGAGTTTTCAGCTGGACAATCCTACACATCATCTTGGTCAAACGGTATTTTTACTTGGTGTCTTTATCCTACTATTATGTGCATAACAACTGATAAGATTTCAGATCCCAGAAAGCAAAAAGCATAGAATTTAATCTACAAATACATAGAATAATAAAATAAATTATTACTACATAATTAACAGTTCATAAAACTTCTGGGCTTTTAACTGTATAGGATGCAGCCCAATTCACAGTTCAAAAGCTAAACCTGCAATTTTGAGTATTAAAAAAATCCTTCCACAAATAACTACAACACATCATTAATGCTGTGACATCCTGTGATAAACAGCTGCCCTGCACACCCACAGCAGAACACAGAGAGGCGATGGCAGGCAGGGAAGAACCCAAATTCTGACTCAGAGGAAGGGACACCCTATCCAGGCCCTTCCAGGGACTGTTTTCCCCCTCCTCAGAGAGCCATCAGTCCCATTGTCCAAGGGTGAAACCCATCTCTTACCCACAGAGYACCTTTTGCACCAAGGGTGGTTCTGGCCTGGGGCAGAGGATGAAGGGCAGGAGAAGATCATTTGGGGATTGTGAAAGATTTAGGTAATGTTTAGAGGAGGAGCCAATGGCAGTGAAATGGATGGACCTAGGTGATTTGAGGAGGCACAAGACTGACAAAATTGAGGTAAGGGGAYTGAAGACCAGCTGTGTAAGCATTGTTCTATTCTGTCATACTGGTCTAAGCAGTGAGGTGGGAAACACAGACTGATGAATAGAAAAAAATTTCTGTACCTCTGTTGCATACTTGATTTCAGCATCTTTCAGATTCACTTCGGCTACAGCCAGCTGTTTCTTCAGGTCCTGAACAGTCTCCTCTTGCTCCCTGAGCTGCTTTTTCAGTACTTCCACTTCCTCTCTGTGCCCTTCACTTGTATTTTTGTTTTTCTGACATTGCAAGAGGAAAAAAGTGGGAAGAAGAGAAACAGAAGAACGTAAACTTATCAGTATTATTGGTTAATAAATTAAATGAATTAATTTTAAAAAATACACTATAACGCTGCTTTTCTCTTGACTCCTAATCAGATTATTATTTTTACTACACTGCTTCATTTCTTAACTTTACGTTTGCTTCTTTAAATGAAGTTGTCCTATGTTAAGTAACTATTTTCCCTATTTCTGTGTAGAGATGCACAAGATGCTTTTAATTGGGAAGTGTCAAAGCACTTGGCAGGGCTAACAGTCCATGACTGCTCACTATATAATCTAAGGCAAATTAGATTATTAAATACATTATTTATTATATGACTTCCCTGATTTCTGAGGCTTTTTAACATCACAAATTTCTCTAATAACAGAAATRAAAACATTTGAAAATTAATTATAGAAGAATATTCTCCATGTGACAAAGGAGTAGACATTCTAGACTGCAGAAAATGCCTATGGAAGTCTCTTTAGACTACAGGATTATTAGCAATGAACTTATTAGTTACAAGCAAAGGGAACAGGCAAACAATTATCAGTTCTAGTCTACTTAAATCCTCTGTTTATGACCAAGAAATGTAAACAACAGTTCACATAAAATGTGCTTAGGCTGTGTCTACTCAGACAACCCAGCACACTACACCTGCATTCTTCTCTCTGTGTCTCCACCTGGGTGAGGGCAGGTCCCTTCCCACCTGTCCCTGAGCAGACAAAACCTGCTCTGCATTCTTATCTCAGCACTTCCACCTACTGTCAGCACACAGTGCTGGGTATTTTGTACTCATATAAATATATATAAAATACATCTCTTCCATTTTTTATTTGTGGCAGGTATTGGGTCAAACACCCATCAATAACACAGGAATTCTACAGAGTATTTATGTCTTTAAACCCAATCTGAAAATACTATGAAGGCTTTTAAAAGTACTTATACATTAGTGTAATAAGAGTAAGAGGCTACTGTTCCTCAAAAGGTGTTTCACCTATAGAGAAAGTCATTGGCAGGAGGCAGAACAGACAGACAAAGAAGCTTCAGTTGCACTGACATTTAGAAATAGAACAAGACAGAAAAATAAAGACTAGAGATGCAGGAAGCTCTAAGAAGCCAGGATATACATAACTTGCAAGACTGGGGCAGAGGAGCTGCTGGGGGAAGACAGTTGGATTAGTTTGTTTACTTGTAATTGGCTTTCAGGATTGATACTCACAGTTGGATTTTAAAAAGCCTCTTACACTGACCACTACACGGAGTGCCACACGTAAGGACAGTAGCACAGCCACAAAAAGCTCAAGCTTTTAAATACTATGTTTTTCCAAGATGCATAAGCTCTTATATCTGAACATAATTTATCTTTACCCACTTCAAAAGTTTGAGAGGAGCCTCAATTGTTCTGTACACAAATACTATCTAAGAGGAGGAGATAAGATGATATTTCCATTCTTCTCAAAACAAGTCACTCTGCTAAAAGCCCAGGAAGTAATAGTACTAGTTAGGTATTTAAAATACAGCCTTCCCACAGGGCCCACATCACCGAGAGAAAAAAACCCAGTCCTTATGCTGAAGTATTGAATATTAGCAAAGATGCAACTGTAACCTAGAATTTTCACCTTCAAATGGCAGGGTAACTGTCTAGGAAATACCCCCATTAGTCAGAACAGCATCTACTTGGAGAAATAACTTWAAATAAAGGACTCTGTATCTTCTCAGTAGGTCTAACCTTGCAAGAAAGAAGCTAGTGCTTTCTGGGTCAAATACAAAATATTGCAGGTAACTGCCCTAACATAATTTCACTCAAACTATGTTCTAACCCAAACCAAATAAGGCTGTGGCCCATACCATGTCCACTGGAGACTCTCAAGCCCTCATTCCTCTAATTAGAAGGCCATTTTTCTTCTTAATGGCTAATTTACCTTCATCCATTCATCTGCATTATCCTTTAACAGTTTGCCCACTTACTTGAAGCTCGCCTTCCTCATACAACTGTAGAGAGAAATGACATTTCCTCTCTGACTTTGGTTGACTAAATAACCAAGCTGTTTGAATGTCTCCCAAGTGCAGCTACTAACATGATGGGAGAACAAAAAGTCWCTTGCTGCTCTCAGAATTTATCTTTCCTGATTCCAAATGAGTAGAACATGACAACACAAGGCCTTGCGACTCTCAGTAGAACAGCTAGAACRGTATGTAAAAAAGATAAGGTCTCTTTTTAAAATCTATATTGCACCAATTAACTGATGATCAGCTTTCTCTCATTTGGCCTTCTTCAACTGATAAATTTGAATTTTGAAGCAAGAGCACTCACCACTCCTCAACAGCAAGTCTACACAAAGTCATGTACCAGTACATGGATGTTACACACACATGCTGCAGATAGATAAGCTGAAAAAGAGCCTGAGCACCAGGAGAGGAATGTCAAGTGACACAGCTAAACAGCTCCCGTGGCCTTGACTGGTCTCTACAGCCAGGGAATGCTGTTCATGCTTGACTGTGCACTGGTTAAATTTTACTTCATTTTTCTATTATGTCAATCCTTGAGATTATCCARTTCTTCATGTATGAAACCAGATGGTGCTTTGCATTGAGAAAGACTCTCAAGTTGGTACTGGGAATTACAGAAGCACATTTCTATGATTTTATGATGCTCTCAATCAAAAATAGTCAGCACAAGTCATAGAACTGATCTTCACTTCATTAGTAGTAGCCTCTCATCTGACAGCTCTCACAGGCACCTTTTATTGTTTCCTACAATATTTTTTTCAATGTCTGAAATAACTTTTATGTTCTCTGGTTTAATGAACATCATCTGGACCATTCTGGACTTCTATCCCATTTCTCTTCCATAATATTACAAACTTTTTAAAGAAAACATTGTTCTGCTGATCACATAGTCAAGTTTTCAAAAATTACCAGCTCCAGTGGGAGCTTCTAGTTAGTAGCTAACAGCCTCTTCAATGTCTTCATAGAGGACACTTTTTCCCCCAGTTTTACCTAGCRTTACACAATTATGGTTTGTCAGCCATAAAACTTTATGGTGGCTCAGGAAGCTACACAACTGGAAATATGTATTTATTTTTTTATATTAAAGTTTTTTWATTTATTTTTTTATATTAAAGTTACTGCCTTCCAGTTTCAATGACCTCCTTACCTCTTTGTTTTTGTACACCAGCCAACCTTTGCTTTACTGACATGACAGGCAACATTTTGAAACTCATAGCTCAGATAGACATACAKTTTCTGCAGGCAAGAGTTCAGCTACAATGGATTTCCAAAGTTATGCAGAGGGAAACCAGCCCATGACCTTGAGGAGATCAAGCTGAGCACTCCAAGGGCATCTGCAGTACAAGGAAGCTGGACAGACAGGCTTCCTACAGCACAGGCACAGACATCCTTGCTGGAATTATGAACATCCTGCTAGTAAGACAAATAGACCCTGCTGGGTCACTGTGACCTGAAACATCAGGAAGTACCAGGTTATCAGTAGAAGCTACATCTTTTTAATAGCCCCCTTCTCCTAACCTTGGGATCCTCCAGCTCTTCTGCTGAGGCCTGTGTAGGCAGTGGTGCTCCTTTCTCTGTCAGCTCCTCRATGCGTTTGTTCAGAGAGGCCAGTTTGGCTTTGGCTTGAAGTTTAAGTTTCATCAGCTTGGCATCCGCAGYCTCTCGTTCTTTCTGTAAGAGAAGGACACAAACTGACTGCCCTGACTCCAGTGCTGCTACCCAAGAAGCACCACTTTGAGAAAGCTACACAGTTTGTCAGCCTGCCAAACTCTGTTTAACCCTGCCTTCCCAGTAACAGCACTATCTAAAACACATCTGCAAACCAAATTTGTTCTGAAACACCACACATCCCAACACTGTAGCTTCTACCCCAGCACTTCCTTCCAAAGGACAGAGCACTCAGGGACTTCACTCAGCAGTGAATACAAACTCGGTTTGACTTTCTCTGCTACATGCAGTCCCTCAGAACTATCTCAAGTGACCACCATACCTCAGGGTGGACAACATGTATCTTTGGGAATGCCTCACGAACCCACCGGACCAGTGGATGAGCGCAGCACAGGTTTCTCTGTGTCAAACACTGAAGCGGGGGAAGAACAACCTCATACAAGATATTAGTACTTATTAGAGCCACTGGGAATCTGCGTGGGCCTCAAAGGGCTCTGAGACAAAATGCTGTGTAACTCAGATGTAACTTATCTACTGTAGTCTAAATTAACCCAAGCAAACTAACAGACGATATCCTACATCACTGAGGGTAGTCCATTATTCAAATTCCAATATTTCTCTGGAACTGATGCCATTTGTCATGCAGGTATCTCACGTTCAAAAGAAACCAGAGACAGGCTTGCACAGAAGACTGAAGCAGCATTTTACTCTTGGTCCTCAGAGAAAGAAATGGTACCTTGAGCACAGTTTCTTTTTCCTGGAGCAGGGCATCCTTTTCTCGAACCAAATCCTTCAGCTGAACAACCAGCTTTTCTGTTTGGGCTAGGCGCTCCAACACCTCCTCAGGTGCTTCCTCCATGCTTTCTGCTTCTGACTGCAAAGCTTCTACCTGAAACAACAAAATCAGTGCTCTGAAGGAAAAAAAAAACCAACTATTAACAGCCTGCAGCAGAGTATCCACATGATAGCTTCAGCTCCAGTCCTCAGTGCTGCACTCTGCTCCCTGCAGGCATTTCATGAAGCCTGTAGAAATACACAGTTAGATGAAACCAGGAGGAGAACTTTTAAGCCAACACACAAAAACAAAGAATACCTTGCTGAACACCACATGAATAAATCTGAAACGAGAGGGACCCTCACACACTATCCACGGTCTCAATACCAAAGGGCAGCACAAAGATGAAGCCTCCCACTATGAACCAACCATGCCAAGCTTCCCCTCCTGTTACACGCAATTACTAGTACTCTTAAAAGTCTTTCTTCACCCTAATTCTAGTTTGTTTCCTTGGATCACGTTGAGATGTGGAAACTGAGGAGATTATGGTCTGCCCAACAGAAATGCTGACTTAAGAGAAGAGGAGTAGAAGAAAAGCAGAGTGGAATGACAGCTCAGTCTAGTGCTCAGCAAGGAAGAAGGACAGTTCTCACTGCAGTCTAATGAACCATGCTCCCCAAACTAATTGTCAATAAGATCTGAAAGTCTTTAGATAACACTGTACTTACAGCAATAGATGGTTCAGTAACTGAATCTCCATCATCCCCAGACAGCTCTTGTAAAACAGTACTTGCTAAACCTGACAAACGGCTCAGCATCTTGAGCCTATAACAAAACCAAGAGTCAGAATACAGAGTCGAAGCTGCTATGAAGAATAAGCTCCTTTATGCCCATCTCTAATGTTACAGCAGTTGGTGACCATGCTTGTAGGAATTTGTCTCCTATGCTAAGAGAGAAAAGCTGAAGCAAAACCTCAGGAAAAAAGAAATGGTCACGTTAACAGGAGCAGCCAGACCCTCTGAATATTAGAGCAGAGGATGTGCTGGTGTCAAGACACATGAAGATTCCTTYACTGCTTCACACAAATGATTGAAAAATACACTTTTATACCAGATGCCAAGTCATCCTCATAGTTCATTCTTGATCTTTCTTAACAATGACATTACAGAACCACAATCTGTTCAGTTTACTGAAAAGAAAGGTGATTGTTAAATGATGTCATTTCTTTACAGCCCAAACATGGCCTGTAACATAAAATCAGCTTTCTACTAATAAGTAGTGGAAATAATGGACTGGGCCGTGATGTTTGCTAAACAGATACAAATGTGCCACATTAGAGAGATGATGAGACCTCTGCATGTCACATACAGGACAGGACCTCAACACMGGGGAATAGTCTGGAGAGGACATAGATTCACTGGCTGCTGCTTAGCATACCTTTCATTTCCTTGAAGCTCAGGAGCCAAACTAATCCAGCAGGTGGAAGCGAAGAACCAAAAAACATGCGGCAGTACCAGCCAGCAACATATAACTTGTCATTTTGGGGAGACCAGTAAATTAAATTCTCCATTATTAACTGAGACCTCACTAAATTCACCAAATTCAAATGAGCCTTTGTATAGAGTTGCCAATCAGGAGGATAACAACAGGCTGGAGAAACAGATGGATAGAAACATTGTGAAGCTCCGGAAAGGTAGAATGCCTTTCCTATGCCTGGAATGGGAAAAGCATGAATGGCACAGGCTGAGGAGCAACTGGCTGTACAAGTGTGTTGCAGAAGACAAGCTCCAAGTGCTGATGGCCGAGCCTGGCACAAGCCACCAGTGCGCTCACAGCCAAGGTCAGGCATACACTGAGCTGTACTGGGAGAACTGCAGGCAGTCTCAGGTGTACACTGAGCTGTACTGGGAGGACTGCAGGCAGCAGGTTAAGAAAAGCAATTATTCCTCTCTATTCACACTGGTAAGACTATATTTGAAGTAGAGTGCCCACTTTCAAAACAGTGAATCAAGTACAGCAGAGAGCCCCCAGGATGACTGGGATTTGCTTTACAAGACTTGTGGAGAGTGTAAGAGTGCTGGGCTTGCTCAGCCCTGAGAACAGCAGGTGAGGAGCAGAACACAATTGCTGTCCTCCCTACAAGCACCCATAAGGTAGCTAAAGACAGTCACACACCTCTTACAAGGTCCACATAGGATGGACACGAGGCAGAGGACACAAGTCACAGCACAGGCAATTTCAATCAGAAAAAATGCACAGGGAAGAAGTTAAAATACTATTATTAGGCTCATAGCATTCTGATCTCATTTTTGATGTTAGATATGCTAAGAGCAAAGGATTTGACCAACTGAACTCCCAAAGTCCCTTAAGAATCACAGAATCATCATTCTAATGTTCTATAAAAAGAGGTCACATGTGACTTTTGACATCTCTGAACACAAAGGCCACAGAACTGTCCATGCSTGTAAGTGGCAAAATAATTTGTACAATTACAGAAGCTCCAGTATTGCAAGCTGAAACTAGGCAAACTCATATTAGCTATAAGATCRAATTTACATTATTAAAATTATCTCCATCAAATTGAATCTTTTAATATGATGTCTCTGCCTCACTAGAAGAAGGCTCCTGAAGCTGGCTACATAGATCCACTCCTTCCTGACCTCCCTTGTCTTACTAAGCAAATCTTTGGTCTTAAGATTGCCACTTAAATGTGTGGAAATATTGACACTGGAAAGGAGCAGTGCACTACTGCAGTGTAGTAGTGTAGCAGTCACCTGATTTTGCAGAAGTAGAAAACATGACAATGCACATTGTCATGCATCAATAGCAGAAAAGAGCATATGAATACTAACCTGCTTTGTACTCCAAGGAGCTCATGGGTCTCCTGATCCAATAGTAATGTTTCCAAGGTAGAGCAGTCACACACAGGTCTTTCTTGCCATTCCTTATTATCTCTTGAGCACTGACAGGTTGCATGAACCAAGACTTTTGATGGAGGGAGAAGCAAAAAAGAACAAAAACAAACMAAAAAAAATTACCAATAATAAAGAAATAAGCCCATCCTTCATCCTACACAGTACACTCCAGGACTGTTAGTCAGCCACTTGCAATACACATGAAAAGTGAGATGAGTCTGCTCTGTTTGGGAACGTGGATTTGCAGACATGCCCTGGTTTCTCACACTGCATACACACAGCATGAGCTCAGTCTCTTCAGCCCAGGGAACAGAACGCTCCAGCAACAGTTAGTGTAGCAAAAAGACATGCAGCAAGAGGCCAGGCCTAAGACAGGCTTCTGCAAAGAGCTTAAGGGGATGCAACTCCTCCAGAAGCACAATCCAAATGCCAGGACTGCTCATGTTCTGCAACAACACAGCAGTCACTGAAACAAGTCCTGGTGCTTTGCTCACTTCTCAGCTGGCCCTGGGCAAGACGTGAGGCATGCAATTCCAGAGCAGTACARCTTTACAGTTCCTGCCAGGGAGATTTCTCCTGGCAACATCAACTGCTCACCGATGCGGTAACAAGATACTCATGTGGAGACCTGGAATGTCTGGAATCCATCGTAAGAACAATTAAGTATTTATAGTTTTGTAAACCATCACTCCCACGATGCCCCAGTGAGGAACTGAACCTGCTGTCTTAGCAATGGTGCATTTTAGAAAAGAGCCATCCAAATGCAAGAACGCCTCCTTCCAACTGTCTGCAACACTCGAAGAGGATGGGTCTGACCTTCCAACTGAGCATTAGGCCACAGCCTCTTAAAGTCAGAAATGCAAAATATGTGGCTGGGACCGAGAGAACCAATAGATGAATTATTAGAAGTGGTATTAGAAATACGAAAAAGAAGCAGAATCTAGGCATCTGCATAGGCCTCAGCACATATCTGCTTGCTACAGGCACTACAATTTCAGGCATGCATACCTGGATTGAGAAAATATTTCTTGGCATTTGTCAAGGTTGGCCAYGTTAACCTGACACCGCCTTCAAGCTAGTGAGCCTTGCTGGGTTTGGCTCACAGCTGACCGCCTTAAAAACACAAACAGAGGAACCATCTGCACTTATTTGCATGGATGTGGACATAACAACCTGAACTCCAGTCTTAAGAGATCTGTGTCTTTTGAATTAATTTTTAATTTACATTCTCAGGTCAGCCAGATATGTATGGCAAGGGATGTGAATGGGAAACAAACAGTGATTCTACAATCCTGCAAACAGCAACAGGTTTGCTGTCTGTGTAGAGGAAACAGGGAAAACCTGGGCCTAGGTGGGCCACTGCTCTGGAGAGCATCCCTTGGATCACATCTCTGAAAGCAGGACTGTAGAGAGAGGCTGGGGATTGCGGTGGACAACTGACCTAGGCCATCGATGCAYCCTCGTGACAGAGGCCAGCAGCAGCACGCTGGGCTGCAGCAGGAGGAAGGTGATCCTTCCTCTCTACCAGGCACTGGTGAGGCCATGTCTGGAGTAATGTGTCCTGTTCTGGGCACCTCAGAACAAGAGGTGGGAACTTGTTGGAGAAAATTCAGTTGAGGACAACATAAATAAACATAAATTAATAAATAAAAGGCTCGAGGAGAATTTTATCAAAGAACCACAGACCGGCTGAAGTTAGGAGGTCATCTAGTCTAAGCTCCCTGCTCAAACAGAAGCTGTGCAGGCAGCTTCTGAATATCTCCAAGGACAGAGGCTTCACAACTTCCCTGGACAACCTGTGCCAGTGCTCAGTAAGCCACAGAGTGAAGTATTTTCTGATGATCAAGGTAATCACCCGTGTCTCAGTTCACGCTCACAACCTCTCATCCTTTCACCAGACACCACTGTAAAGAGCCTGGCTCTGCCTTCTCTGAGCCCTCCCTGAGAACAAAACCAGGAACAGGCATAACATGGCTTTAAATCGTCCCAAAGCCAACAGCCTGCACAGGAGGCGGTGGCTGGCCTGTGCATCAGCGTCAAGGACTTGTGGCAAGAATATCCTGGTGTTATACAATGCCAAACACGAAAGGACAGAGGTTTTTCCGTGTTCCGCTGCCTCGCCCCAATAAAGCAAACAGTGCTCTCAGAGACAAGACTGGTGCTATCCCAGGCTCACACTGGCATATGGATTCCCACCTCTGTAATGAACAGCAGAACACAAGGAGCCTCGCAGTGCTCAGGGTGTGAGCCAGGATCCTTTACATCCTCTACCTTTGCTCAGTATTCCTGTGACTAATGAACTTTTGCTGGGGAAACTTCACTTTGAACACTGGAACTACAGATCAGCAGTGATCTGGAGGAGGCTCCTTTTCTCTGAAATACACATCGCTGACCCGAACAGTTGAAGCCCACTGCTAGTCTGCACAGCCTGCATTAAGCAGCASAGTTCTGTCCCTAGGTATCAGCCACAGCAAAGAAAAACTTGACGATGTTCTTCCCTAATTTATTATACTATAAGTTTATTATACATAAATGAARTTAATTCCTTGCATTTCCCTTCGTTTAAAATCAAAAACGCATTAAAAGCGCTGCTGCTGCACACAAGCCCTGGGCCAAACTTCTCCCGCTGTGCGAAGGGGTTCCAAGGAAAGCCGGGAGGGACGGGCAGCACTGGGGCGCCGTGCTGCTCCGGGAGCGGCGGCTCCTGCCGCCACGGGGATGGCAGGCAGCGCCGACGGGCCCCGGCAGCCCCGCAGATGTACCGGACCGCACGCCTCCAGCGGGCCCCGCGGAACGCGAACCTCCCCCGGCCGGGCTGCGCTCCCGGTACCTGCGGGCACCGCGGCCAGCGTCCCACCGGCGTGGGGACACGGGGCCGGGACGCAAAGCCCAGAGCGAGAAAAGAGGCTCACCCCGACCCACTGCCCCTTACGGCCCGGGCCCCGGGGAACTGTGAACCCGTCCCGGCCCCGCATGGCCACGAAAGGAGCCCGACCAGCGACTGCCGCCGAGAGCTGGGCGGCAGAGCCCGCGATCCGCACAGGGCAGGCGGAGAGCGCACAGGGCGGGGGGAGGCACTGACCTGCAGCAGGGCAGGGGGTCAGCACCGGCTCTAACCCACCGAGGAGCTCCCGCCGGCCTCCCCACCGCCAGACCGCTCTGCCGCGCCACCTCAGCACCGGAACGCGCCGCCGCCACTTCCGCCTCCGCAGGGCCCCGCCCCCGGGGCAGAGGGACCAATCAGCTGCGACGGTTGAAAGATAGACATGACGGCCAGGCAATCGCGACGGAGCAGCTGCCTCGGCGCCATGGTTATCCTGCAACATGGCACAAAGTGACCAATCCCGGGGACGCTGTGGGTTCCCGCCCAATAACAAGGCGGCGACCAATCAGTTGCGGCGTTTGGGGCCGGATGGGCGGTGTTGGTGAGACGGAGGCTCGCACTGGCCGGTGGCCGATGGGAGCGGGGGCGGGGCCGCGGGGGGGCGGGGCCGCGGGGATTCTCGCCGCCGCTCGTTGGCGGCGGGCGGCGCCGGAGGCGGTGTCCGGTGGTTTGGTCGGAACGTCCCTTTACGGAGGATCCAGTCCCACCCCCCTGCCGCGGGCATCTCCGGCCAGGCCGGGTTGCTCCAAGCCGCYTTCAACCCGGCCTTGAGAGCTTCCGGAGATGCCCGATCCGAGGCTGCGCTCGTGCAAATGGGCACTGCTGTCCCTTGCTCTGGTACTACAGCTCTTGACATAAAAAATATTTTTGCATGCTGATAGGCTGCAGTAAGGTCTTTCCGGAGCCTTCTGTTCTCCAGGCTGAACTCCCTAGCTCTCCCAGCCCATCTCCAGAGCAGAGGGGCTCCAGCCCTTGGAGCAGGTCCATGGGTTCCTCTGCACCTAGTTTGGCACCTCCAAACGTGTCTTSTTCTGAGGGTTCCGGGACAGGAGAAAGCTCTGCAAGTGGGGTCTCACCTGAGTGGGGCAGAGGGACAGAATTCTCCCCTCACCTGCTGCCCGTGCTGCTGGGGATGTGCGCACTGCCAGCCCCTGTCCAGTCTTGTTTTCCTTCTCAGAACTCTTGATCCATTCCCTTCCTGGTCTGTACTGGTACCAGAGGTTGCCCCCAGCCAGATTTCAGGGGCCTGAGCAGGGCAGTGTCCTTGCCTCCWGGCCAGGGTGCGCATGCACTGTGTTCCTATTTCTGATGGCACCACTAGTGTGCCAATGACCTGCTATGGCCATGGGCTCTGTCCCTACTTCACAAGGCCTCAGGACCAAAGCTTGTCAGGTGTGCTCTGAATTTTTCATTTCATGCCCTGCCTGCAGCTTTGCTAATTTCGTTCACTTCACTTTGATCACTTTAGCTGTGAGAGCAATCTCTCCAGGTATCTATGGCTAATTTATTTTACTTATCTATCTTTGTGTGGTTCAACCATGGGCTTATATTGGTAGTAACAGCAAGCAGTTCTTCTAGGTAGAATGAGATATTTGCAATTCTAACGCRTACTTTCATAAGTCTAAGTAGAAGGAAAGAGAAGAGAGGAAAAAAAAAAGAAAAAAGAAGGGAGGATGAGAARACTATTCACAAGAACATCACATTTCTCCCAGTGAAGGACCCAGATGCTGACAACTTCCCATGACTCTCCCCTCCTCCTCTGCAAACATCAAGTGAACCACAGATCTTAATATCCACAGAAGCAGCAGGTAGGTCAGCATAACAGCAGAGAAAGCACAGAAACAAAGTGCGTGTGTTGCAATTTTAATTGGATTATTGCTACTAGTGCAGGTTTTTTCTTGTATATAAGTACTTGGCCTACATTATTTTTCTTTGCTTTTCTGTAATTAGATGTTGATTTATTATGACTCCCAAATCAGACTGTTAAAWTTTTTATTATACTAAAAATAAGTTTTGGCTTTAAATGTGTATGTTAAGTGGTGTGACTGATATTCTATAGGGAAGGGCTTAGGGCATCCAGAAGGATCTGGACAGGCCAGAGAGAAGTGCCCATGCCAACCTCATGAAGTTCGACAAGGCCAGATGCAATCCCCAACACAGGTACGAGGTTAGTGATGAGTGAATTGGGAACAGTCCTGTGGAGAAGGACTTGGGAGTCTTGGGGAGTGAAAAACTGGATATGGGCCAGCAATGTGCACTCCCAGCCAGCTGCAGTCTGGGCTCCATCAAAAGTAGCACAGGCAGCAAGGCAGCCTAGCCTCCAGTTACCTGCTTTGGGGGAAGGTGTTTCTGCCTGAGGGCTGTAATTAGATGATTTTTAAGGACTCTTCAACCAAAACTATTGTGTGATTCTGTGAAGGTCCATCAGTGGGAAGCACAGAGAGTGTGTGGGCTTAGACATCCAGCCTACCAGCAGCTGCCCGTCGATGCCTGGTCTCCCCAGCTGCTGGCACCTGGRCATGCCGGGCCCTGCGAGGTGCACAGCCCTGCCACAGCCACCAGAACAGATTCCATTGCACACAACAACCTGCAGACAGACACAGACACGGGGTGCCCCTCCAGTTCCTGTGATGGGGTGCTCAGGATGCAGAAAAACACAGACAGGTGGGACACCCTCAACCCTACACCCTCAGTCTAATGGTCAACTACTCCAGTGGTCTCACTAACAGAGATACCTACACCTGTCTCATGAACTGTTTGGCCTATTTGCTGCCTACTCTGGCTTGATATTTACTAGTGATCATAGACTGACATGATCTCACTCAATCCAGTTGTGGGCACTTAAATCCCCGTGTATACACATGCCCAGAGCACAGCACTGTGCAGCCAAAATAAAAATAAAAAAGGAGGTAGAGGTGTTAGAAGACAAGAAAGACTGTGATGACCAGGCCCAAGGGATGGATACACATTCATACTGATTAGCACCATTCTACATGCAACCAGACCCTTCTGTTCCCCTTGCTTCCATTTTCTCATGCTTGTTCATTCCCACATCACTTAGACCCATCCCTTTCCCCACCTTCTTTTCCCCTCCTAAACATCCTGTTGTGAGTCTTGCCCCAAATGCTCTTGCCCTGGACCACACAGTGTTTTCCACGTCTCTAGGCAGTATACAGTTTGTAGAGTCCTCTGCAGCCTCTCCTGCTGACTCATCATGATGGGTGCCACCTCTAGGCCCATGGGACTGGTGGCTCCCCTGCAACAGATTTAGAAGGAGCTGGGACAGGGCCTTTATTTCTCTTACTGGGTAATTTGTGTTCCCCAGCCTGTGGTTGTCTCTCTACTCCTTCCCCTTTGTGCAGTTGAGCCTTTTGTGTGTTGGCTGCACTTCCATGATGGTTCTTGGATTTGCCAGACCAGGGGTTTATTTGTGTCCTCCTGCATTGTTCCTCTGTGCTCCTTTGTGTGTATGGAGGTAAGCTTTTTCCCTCATAACCTCACTCTTGTACTGGGCCACTTCTGTAACACTTTCTGGTCCTACACACTCTGTTATTCAACACGTCTATTTGAGAAAACAGACTCTCAAATCCAGTTAGAGGAAAAGATCTTTACTTAACCTCACAGCTCACAGCTCACATCTTATGGGCATTTCCTCTTATCTTCACGTATAATTATATCAAGGTTAAAAATAGGGTAGTCTACCAAACCAATATAGCTCCCAATGCCAGTGTCTGATTAACCTTCTCACCCTTTCTGCTTTAGCTCCTAAAATAGCAGTGATTTGCTAGATTATCTTGCATCTCCTTTCCATTCTAAGAAGACTGTTTGTATCATTGAAACTTTCTGGTTTGTGGATCAGCCTCTAAGAAGATTAACATTTATAATTGGCTTGTGGAAGGTTAGATCCCTCACGTAACTGACATTGGTGTTGAGCATGGACAGGAGCAAACGGTCAGTGCTGTGAGAGCCACAGGAGGAAGAGGATCATTCCTATAGCATCATCCTTCTGACCACAGATACATATGGGAAACAACAGCGGCTCCACCGTGGATGATCTACAAGCTGTCGAGATCCACCACTGGTACAAGAAATTCATGACAGAGTGTCCTTCTGGACAGCTGACAGAGCATGAATTTAAGCAGTTCTTTGGACTTCGAGGGCTGGATCCAGAGGCCAATAAGTACATTGAGCAGATGTTCCGCACGTTTGATATGAACAAGGTGAGTTCTCTGGTGAGGAATTAACTGTCTCATGCTGCTTAGAAGTGATCCAACTCCTGCATTTTCAGAGTCTTTGTCTTTCTCTTGCAAACATAAAGAACACAAATATTCTCTTGCAAACATTTTCTCTTGCAAACACTGGTGGGGAAAGCTGCCAAGGGACGCTTATGTAAAGTAGCTAAATGTAAGGAACGAATGAATGTGTACAGGTAATAAGACAGATGACATAAASATAAGTACACCTGATTATCTAACTACCTTGGGCAAGTTCACATTTGAATTTTGGAAATTCCTTACTGCCAATTATTTGACTTGGCCTTGTTTAACTAGCAAAATGCTAATTTCATTATTCTTCTTACATGTTCTTATTATTCAAAAATATAGCTGTATGAGATCATGGAGACCACAGGAATCAGACACAGTAGAAATCATTATAGCATTCACAGAGGAGTAATTTCCAGGTATTTGGCAGCTGAAATTAACACTGCATGGGTAGACAAGGTCTGTGGCTTTCCTTGGTAGGTGCAGCATGAAGCTGGWGTGAGGGGGTGCTCCTCACTGTGACGGGTGGCTGCTGGTAGAAACAGTAGCCCCATAATTCTTTTAAGCATGCAATGGCCCTCACTTTTGCMTGCTTTTTATCCATATGTATTTCAGCCTATGCTTGCAGGCCTGTATTCTTAATGACAAAGAAATCTGGATTTATAGCATCCTGGGAAAATTCAGCTTTGCTCTCTGCTCCAAGGTTCTGAAATGGAGTCAAGGAGGATCCAGTCACAGAGGCATGACAACCAGGTGGGAAATCACAGAGTTAGTCTTGAAGAGGGAAAGCTTAGGGACCAACAAAGAATGTTATTTTGGACATGTGAGACAGCATAAGGAGTTAAAGAATGCTTAGGAATATTATAAAATTCTTAAGCAGAACAGCAGACAGGCTCCATTAAGGTAGCTGAGGTCTTGTGGTGGATGTAATGACTGTAAATAACTGTAGACCTYAAAGAATATCTTTTCTCATCCCAAAGTCCTGTGTGCCCAGGATGATAATAGTGATGAGAAGCAGTTTCATAAGGTAAAGCCAAACCTTTACAGCTGTTGCACAAGTCTTTCTTTCACTTCACCTCTCTCCCTTCTTGGGATGTTAAAGGAATTTAAAATTTATTCAATGATGTTGTGCATTCTAGAGTTCTCCTGTGAGCCCTGTGTTATGCAGTAAACAATGTTATAAGAAGGTTCTCAAATTCAAATTTGGTCAGRAAAGCTATAATCTAAATAAAGTGATAGTGATCTCAGGAGGAATGAAGTAAAAGTGTGGCAACTAGTGGCGATGGACCTAGTCAGTCTTAGTCTGTTAACAGTTAGTCACTTAATCTAAGATCCTTTTATGAACAAGGGCAAGGAACAAGAGCACCCAGAGGAAAATCCACCCTGTCWTAATACAGACATGATGGATGAAATTGTCTGCCCTCTGGACCTTCAGATTTTGAAAACTTTGATGATGACAAAGAGGATAAATTTTCAATATTCTTCTTTTATAAATTGCAATTGTAGCATTATAGAATGGTTTGTGTTGGAAGGGACCTTAAGGGTCATCTCATTCTACCACCTCCCATGGGCAGGGACACCTGCCATTATCCCAGGTTGCTCCAAGCCCTGTCCAACCTGGCCTTGGACACTTCACAGGCCAGGGCCTCATCACCCCCTGAGTAAAAACCCCTTCCCAGCATCTCATCCCAATCTCCCMTCCTCTAGATTTAATCCATTCCTCCTTGTCCTATCATGGCCTGCCCATGCAAAAAGCCGCTCTCCCCCACTATTAGAACCTGCTTCAATGCAAGGGGCACTGAGGTTTCCCTGGAGCCCTCTCCAGGCTGAAGAATGAATGTGAACAGCCCAGCAGATGGACAGACAGAGCAGGGACTCTGCRAGCCTGCAAGTTGGTGAACACAGAAACTTTACTTCAACACCTCAGTCACGTCAGCATCGCTGTGGCTGCAGCGCAGCAGCGCGGGCAGGACAGAGAAGCCTCTGGCCCCAAGGCTGCCTTGGAGCTGCCGTGATCCACTGTAGCCCTGGATCCTGCTCATCCTGCTGCTGCTCAGGCTTTTTTGTCCTTCTAAAACTGCAGGAACTCYTGCACCAGATTCCAGARTTGCACCAGGATCTGGTGTGGGAATGCCATGGGCAGTGACGTGCCCGAGGATGTCACTGCTGGTTTCTGGTTGTACTCAGGGGTCAAGTTGATGCATTCCTCTGGTTCCTCTGGTTCCTCTGGTTTCAAAGGCTGCTCAGGGGCCGAGGTGACAACTGGCTCCGGTGCTGGACCAGCTCTTTCTGCTGGGCTCTGGCCCGTCTGGAGCAGGATCCAGTTGTAGAAGTGCTGAGTGGAGGTGTAGATCCCGGGGTGCCTGGCTCTGTCACAGCCTCTTCCCCAGCTGTTCAATCCCACTAGCCAGTAGTAGTCAGCTTCATTGTCCTTGCAGACGAGGGGACCCCCGCTGTCCCCCTGTGCCAGGAGAGATGGTTCAGGGACTGTGGGGGCTGCTGTGGGGAAGGGAGGGGTGGACAGGGGACAGGCTGGGCTGCATGTGGGGGATGAGGGGGTCCCTGCGCTGCTGGGGGCTGAGGGACTCATCACACGCTCCTACCTGGCAGGTGTCAATGCCRCCCTGTGGGTACCCAGCACACAGGTTGCGGGGGTGGATGGCCCCCGCGTACCACCGGCTGCTGTTGCAGAGCTCCGTGTCCATGAGGTGGACCTTGGACTCCTGCAGCACCATGCCTGTTCCCTGAGCTGTGGGCACAGAGGGGAATGAGCCCCAGCAGCTCGGTACCCATCCCCTCCCCTGCCTGGGCCTGGCTCTGCCCCTTCCCCACGGGCGATGTTGTCCAGCTGTGTCCCTGCCCCTTCCCCACAGAAGCAATGTCCAGCTGTGTCCCTGCTGTTGGCCTGGGGAAAGGGGCCAGACCCATCTCCCGCGAGGTTCCACAGGGCCAGCAGGAATTGTTTGGGTGAGCAGGGACCTTACAGCTCATCCCGTTCCATGCCCCGTCTTGGCGGGACTCCTTCCCCCAGCCGGGCTGCTCCGAGCCCGGCCCCGCTGGCGTCCTGGCGGCCCGGACCCTGTCTGTGGCCCAAGCCGTGTCCCCTGTCTGTGCACGCAGCCCGTGTCCCAGCGTGCCTAGCCCTGTCCCTTCTGTGCCCAGCCCATGTCCCCAGGGTTGCCCAAGCCTGTGTCCTGTCTGTGCCCAGCCCGTGTCCCCAGGGTGCCCAGCCCAACATGCCCTGTCTGTGCCCAGCCCCTGTCCGTCTAGGGTGCCCAGCCGTGTCCCCAAGGGTTCCAGCCCGCGGCAATGTCCCCACGGGGGTGCCCAGCCCCTGTTCCTCTGTCTGTGCCCAGCCACAGTGTCCCCAGGGTTTCTCCAGCCCGTGTTCCCCAGGGTTCCCAGCCATGTCCTGTCTGGTGCCCAGCCCCTGTCCCTGTCTGTGTCCAGACCCCTGTCCTTTCTGTGCCCCAGCCCTGTCCCTTATCTGTGCCCAGCCCCCTGTCGCCTGTCTGTGCGCCAAGCCCGTGGTTCCCAGGGTCTTATCCATGCCCGTGTCCCCAGGGTGCCCAGCCCCTGTGCCCTGTCTGTGCCAGGCCGTTGTCTCCCGGGTGCCCAGCTTAGCCCTCGGAGCACACATGCCTGTTGGGAACTTCACCACTGCAAGTTCCCAGCCGGCGATGTAGCAGGATTTCAGCTCCGAGACCCTGAGCGAGGCGTCGGGCACGCAGCCCAGCTGGATGTAGTCGCTGCACTCCACGGGCTGGTCCAGCTCCACCAGGGCGATGTCGTTCCTGGCCGTGGCAGSCACATAGTGCTGGTGCAYCAGGAGCCTCTGGATGCGTCTCACCACAGCCTCRGGRCCCATCTGAGTCAGATCTGTGGCCCCGATCACCACATCCCACATGGAGATGCCCCTGGGGAGCAGATGGACAGAGGGGTGACAGGGAGCAGAGCCACGGGCTGCAGCAGCCCAGCATTTCCCGGCCTTCTGCTTGCCCAGGTGGACAGGGAAGTGGCCCGTGGTGCTGGGAGCTGGGCGCCTGCCCGTGCTCTGGGCACATCTCTGTCCCTGCTGTCTCTTACCCGGCCCTGGCGAAGCAGTGTGCGACCGTGAGCACCCACTGGGAGCTGAGGAGGACACCCGYGCACATGTGCCACGTGCCGTTCTCCCAGGTGGCCTGGATGCTGACAATGCCGGGCCAGGCCCCTGGCTGGACACTGGTGCCACCCACATGGGACGTGCCAGCAGCAGAAGTCACGGAGCTGTGGTCAGAGGCCATGGGCCGGAGCCCGCAGGTCCKTCTGTAACACAAAGCCATCGCTACCCTGCTTGGTGGCTGCTGYTGCTCAGGCTGAAAGTCCTCTGTCATCCCTTCCTGCCCAGTGTTGAGTGGCAGGAAGACTCGGGAYCCCCGAGGGGCACATCTGTCCCGCCGTGCTACTGCAGCCCCACAGACAGGTTATGCCAGTAGCTGGGCACTGGCCAGGAACCAAGGCTCCTCCTCCAGCGAGTGAGGCTGGAACACTGTGGTGCGGGTGTGAGGAACATGTGGGGCCCCTACAGGGAACCTCCTAAGTGGGACCACTGACCTGCAGGTGTCCCAGGTGCCCCACACGGGCCTGGCCAGGGCCAGCAGGATGAGCAGCCACAGAAGAGCCATCGGCGCCAGCGCAGGTGGCAGAGCCAGAGCAGAGGTGTCACCTCCAGTGCGGCCACTGCCACAGCACCCACAGCCTTCGTGGTGCTCACAGTGCCTGGGCCAGGGCCGCTGTCACAGAGGGGCTGGTTCTGAGTGCTGGGCATGGCAGGGAGGGGCAGCACAGAGTCATAGAGACGTGGAATGCTCTGGGTGGAAGGGACTTTATGACCACCCAGTGCCACCCCTGCCATGGGCAGGAACACCTTCCATTATTCCAGGGTGCTCCAAGGCCTGTCCAGCCTGGCCTTGGGCACTGCCAGGGATCCAGGGGCAGCCACAGCTGCTCTGTGCCAGGGCCTGCCCACACTCACAGTCAGAAATTCCTTCCTAACRCCTAATCTAAATCTGCCCACCTTCAGCTCAAGGCCATTTTTCTGGTGTCCTATCACTACACGCTCTTGTCCAAAGTACCCCTCCAGCCTTTTCCTAAGCCCCTTTTAAGTACTGGAAGAGGCACCAAAGTCTCCCTGGAACCTTCTGTTCTCCAGGCTGACCAGCCATAACTCTCAGCCTGTCAACCCTTCTTCCTACCCTGAATGAATATTTTAAATGTGGTGATCCTTACTGTGAAACAGCAGTGCTCTGCTAGTTCGCCTACATTCACCTTTTACAAATGTTTATTTGCATCCCTTTCCTGAAAGGCACCTGACTTTGATTACATACCTTAATAATTGAAAGTTTCATTTTTTGCTCTGTTATTTCTTGAGGAATTATTGTTATTCAGAATCTTYGACCTAGATATGTGTTTTATTTGTAGTTTGTTTTTAACAGCTTCACATTTTAGTCAGCTTTAAATCTASAGCCGATGAACCTTTACTAACTGGCATTTTTCTTGCAGAAGAAACAAGAGCCTTTTGACTTTCTTTGTAGAGTCAAGAAATGAAATATTAAAACCCTAAATACTGAACATTTTTTTTCAGTGATCAAATTGTGCTCTGTGTATTTTACAAAATATTCCCAGTCTCATTATTTTCCACAGAATGGAGAAGAGATCTATGGCTTAGTGGAATAGCATAGTTTCCCACAAAGGCAGAATAGACTAGTACAGAAAACCTGCAGCCCATGGGCTGGACTCAATGTTCTCTCCCAGCGGGCCAAAGGCAGTCAGCTTTGGTGTACAGAGGGGGCTTTGTTCATGCCGACAACCAGGTTCCTTCACTGCAGGTGGTGAGCAGAGGGGAGTCTCTGTGTACTAGATCATAACTTTAGGAACCCAGGTATTTAGTAGCTAGAAAAATAACATGTGTCTGTGCACTAAAGATTTTTCCTAAGTCAAAGTCTCTGTGCCACTTGTTGGCCTTTCTCTTTCAGCTGTGAATCTAAAGAGCAATAAGGTGAAACAACTCCAGTGCATTAACTCTCTCTGTTTACTCCTGTCACAATTTGGGGTTCTTTTTCTGACAGGATGGATATATTGATTTCATGGAATAYGTGGCTGCCCTCAGCCTCGTTCTCCGAGGGAAGATGGAGCAGAAATTGCGGTGGTATTTCAAGCTCTATGATGTAGATGGCAATGGCTGCATTGATCGACATGAACTGCTCAACATCATCAAGGTGAATCTCCAGGGGTCTGTGTTCTTGCCTCTTTCCTTAAAGACAAATCACACAAGTAAGACCTTTGCTGTTGCCCATATGGATGATCATGGATGAGACCTTTAAAAGCATTCCTTCTCTAAGCAGAATTCCTCATCACTGTATAATGCAATCAGCAGACTTAGACTCTTTATCACCACAGCTTATATTACAACATAGCTAACCATATAATTGTTTTAGCTGCCTGTGACCTAAATTGCACTTTCCAATGTTTCAGACCCTGTGACTGTCAGTTGCTATCTTTGCAATGTGTGCTTCATATGTCCTTTCCCCCATGAGAAGTTGGAGAGCTACTCCCAGTTTGCTTTTTAGAATCAGTTCCTAAATATCAACATAATAAAACATTTCTGACTCTGGCGAATAGCATGAAGAAAAAGGCTTGAGAATTGAAAGGATTGTATGCAAATAGCTGTTGTGGATGAGGTTGGGATTWTGGGCATAAAGATCACTATATATATCTCAGAATTAATTGTTCTGCAAATTCAGATTATTTTGCAGATAATGGGAAATTACCAAGGTAATTGCAGGAAAGATTCAATGACCCTCAATAAATAGCATTTCTGAATATGAAATGTCATAAAATTGATTTGATAAAGCACTAATAACATGTTAATAATGCATTCTCATCTGTATAAGAATTTTAGAGCTGGGTATCAAAGAGACCTGACCAATACCTGTAGTAATATACAGCCTCCTACTAGTAGCTTTAAATAGAAATACTCAGACATTACAGTGAAGCAACAGATAGCAATASTTAACACAGAGTTCTTGAGAAACAAATTCTGTGGGCAACAACTGGTGGCAAGAAATTTATTGTCCTTTGTATYTTTTTCTGCGTAGTTCAGTGTCTTTTTTGGTAACCTTAGGAAATTGCTGAGATGATGTCAATTTCAGTAAAATAGCATTTGAAAAAGAATGAMTAAAATGACCAAATATCAAAGGGTAAAAACTAGAAAATAAATAGTCTTAGAATCAGTATAAGGGCTCTGAAATCACATATTTCATGGATATCCTCAAAAAAAGGAAGCAATTAGCATTGAAAGAAAAGAGAACCCTGCACTATGTAGTTATGAATAAGAAGAATTGTAGCAAACACAAGTGGATAAAGCTTAAAGTTTCCCAAGATGAAAATGAATTTCCAGTGACCTTTAGGGAGAAGCCAGACACACAGGAAGAAGTATATAAATGGAAATTGTGAAAGTAAGAATAGAAATAAATTACCACAGCATATWACAAAGGAATTTCATAATGTTAATTGTGGAAGGTGTTTGACAGTGTTTCTGAGGCTTGGTGTACCATCGGGTCACAAAGTGGATCAATTAGGTGGATTCTGATTCTGCCATTTCTGCATCACCTAAACTGTACCTAAGCAGAATTAGGCCAATCCTCTGAGTTTTGCTGCTAATTCCGTGCTCGAGAGCCACGTTCCCTTTTTGGCACCCTTCAGTGCCTTCCATAAGGCCTGATGATTTGTGCTTTGTTTTCCTGTGGTACTGGTTCATTTGTATGGGGAAGGTACCAGGCATGACTGTTTTATTTTGAATCAATGCTGACATGTGGAATCAGTCTGGGAGTCGTCAGGCAGCTGCTTACTCTTGCTCTTTTATTTTAGGCTATTCGAGCTATTAATGGTGGTGACCATGAAACRAGTGCAGAAGAGTTCACCAACCGAGTCTTCGACAGGATTGATGTGAACGGYGATGGTAAGGTTCCTGCCTTTGTCATCCAGCTTAGACAGTCTTTTCTACAGAGTAACATCCTACTTTTCCTTTCTTGGTTGAACTTTAGGCCTCTTCACTTCATATTTTATTTCTATTTGCATTCTCAGTCAGTAATGCATTCTCCATGGACCAAAAGGATTTTTCTCCTGGCATTATATGTAATCAGTGTGACAGGATTTGTTTCCTGTACTGGTCTCAGCTTTGTTCTGTCCACATGAGTTTTGTAGTGGGGTTTTGGAGTGGTGTTTTGTTTTCCTTTTTGTATGTTGCTGTGTAGCTCATGCCAGTTAGAAGTGGGAAATACTATCAAATGGCCCCAGCTGCTCCTAAGTACTTCAGTATGGAAAGGAAGAACTGCAATTTAATGTTGAAGTTCAGAGTTTCTTCACTGGGTCTGCTGCAGGCAGTATAGCAAGAACATGAAGTGCTCAGTCAAAGGTTGGTCAAGTGTCACAGTGGTCCCTGTATGTCCCCAAGAGGTATCTCTTTCTTTGCTACTTCAGGTGCTCATTACTTCCTGACAGGCTCCTTTGTTATTCCAGAACAACTCTGCTGAGCTGATTCCCTGTACAAGGTCTTTTTGGCCTAGGACATTAAAATTTGTTTCTGTCTGTCACAGCCTCCTTCTGTCAGTTCCTTTATCCTTGAAAACCAGCAAGTATAGGGCAGGTTAGTATTACAACAGGTTGAGCCAAAAAGAATGCTATGATCCCACTCCTTAGGTACCCACTTCTATTGTTCTTTCTTATGTACCTCTTCCCTTGTATGGGGAAAAAAAAGGAAGCAGGCGTTGTCTGGATACTGGGGATGTTTCATAAAAGCTTAAGAAGACTCTCTGAGGTCTTTAGGACAGTGCCTTAGAGCAGTGGTTCTAAGTATATAGTAAGTGGTCTCTAAAATTAGGTTACTGTACTCCTTTTCCTGTCAGATGTGGATTCTGATGCCCTTTATTTGTGTCTGACACAGGTGAACTTTCTCTGGATGAATTTGTGGAGGGAGCAAGGAAAGATGAGGAGTTCATGGAGGTTATGATGAAAAGTTTGGACCTGTCACACATTGTGGCCATGATAAACAACCGTCGGCATAGTGTATAAATCAAGCTGGGAGAAAATGCTGTGCCAAAAGACAGAAGGGTGTCACAAGGAAGGAGAGACAGCATTTTTCAAAACAAAATTTCCATAAACATGAATATGGAAGTAGGAACAGAAAGACACTGCTATATTTGGTATCTGAGTGCATGTTCCTGTACAAATACTGAAGCTTAGCCACATAAATGCAAGGCRGGTTCAGAAAAACTGAATCTGGGTGGCAGTATTTGACTTGTCTTTCTAAAATTTAAAGGCCAAATTTCAGGACACAAATWTCCTTTTTATTCTGTGTCCCAGATTATCAGTTTGAAATGGACTAAAAGTAACAGCAAGTTTGTGAAGAGCGCTAGCAGAACTGGATGGTGGAGTGTGGAGGACATATTATGACATAGAAAAGAAGAATTTCAAACTGTTATTAGAGTAGGGAACGAACAAAAGAATGTAACTTGCACTGTTCTTGTCATGGTATTGGTTCATAAACACCAGCATGGTTTACCAGCATGGTCCATACCACATGTGCTTGAATTTGGTAGTCTCTACAGAAGCAGCTTTAGTCATAAGACCACAAGAACTGAAAGAAAAACCAGTCTGGCAGTGACAAATCTGCCCTCAGCTGCAGCTGTTTGAGCTTTCTGTGATCAAAGAACTCTAGCAAACAAGTCAACAGTTTGGAGCACTTCTGTAACCAGAGAAAATATGCTACTCAGTTTCCCAAAGTAGAAGAATTACTTGAGAGATCATATCTTTTATATACTCATGGTCCTACTTATTCTCCTCTCATACAACTGAGTTGCTGGGAATGTTCAAGGCCACACTGAACAAGGCTTGGAGTAACCTGATCTAGCCCCRTGGCATGGGGCTGAAGAAAGATGATCTTTGAAGTYCCTTCCTACCCAAACTATTCTGTGACTCTATAAATGAAGTAATTGAAGATGATCCTAATATTATTGCCTCACACATCCTTCATTGGTCTTTCTTCTTGTTCTTGAGGAGACAATCTAACTGAAAGAAACAACTCACCAAGGTGACTTGTGAATTGTGCTGTTAATGTGAAGCCTGGAATGAAGCTGATACTCTGGGTCAGTGCTGCCATAAATGACTCTGATTTTATACACGATGGGAAGAGTGATGCAGCATGGATAGAAGCTCAACAAACTGTGTCTTGTTCGCTGTTCATTAGATAAGGTCATGATCAGAAGCTCCTTTGAATCTGGGAAGAGAGCCAGAAGGAAAGAAGAATGCAGGAAATAGGAGTGCCTATGCCATAGTTGGCATGTTTTTCCTGTGCAGGAGGAAGAATGTGCAGACCTGTAACAAAACTTTAGATTGGACTTATTCTTGCTTATATTTAGGCTTCTGTGATGTTCATATGTGTATTGGTTTGCACGGCAAGGTCTTGGTAGTGGGGAGGCTACAGGAATGGCTTCTTCTTTGAGAAGCTGATGGAAGCTTACCCCATGTCTGGCAAAGACAATGCCAGCCGGCTCCAGGATGCCACTGGCCAAACCTGAGACCTTCAGCCATGGCAGTAACATGGCTGGGATAACATATTTAAGCATGAAAAGTTTTGGGCAGAAGCAATTGCAGACAGAGAAGTGAGGACTGAGAATATGTGAGAGAAACAGCTCTGCAGACACCAAAGTCAGCTAAGAAGGAGAGGGAGAAGGTGTTCCAGGTATTGGAGCTGAGATTTTCCTGCAGCCCATGATGCAGGGCGTAATGAAGCACATGGAGGTCTGCAGGAGGGAAGCACAAATCTACCTGCAGCCTGTGGAAGAGCCCCATGTTGGACCAGGTCCTGGAAGGACTGTAGGCCTGTGGAGAGAAGAGCAGGTTTCCTGACAGGACTTGTGACCTCACAGGAGACTCACTTTAAAGCAGTTCCTGAAGGACTGACCACAGGGAAGGTACCTCACACAGGACCAGCTCGTGAAGAACCACAGCCCATGAGAAGGACCCATATTGGAGAAATGAATGGAGAACTGATCCTGTAGGAGGGATCTCATGCTGCAGCAGCACAAGGACTCCTCTTCCTGAGGGGGAAGCAGTGGCATGAACTGACTGTAACTTCTGTTCTCATTTTCTTGCACTACTGGTGGGGAGGAGGTAGAGAATGGGGAATAAAGTTAATCCTGGGAAGGAGAAAGGGATGGGGGAAAGGTGTTTTAAAGACTTGTTTTACTTCTCATTACCCTACTCTGATTTTTATTGGTAATAAATTCAATTAATTTTTCCCTCTGATGTCTCCCTGTCCTTAGCTCATGAGCTCTTTTATATTTTATCCAGCTGAGGGAAGTGATTGATAAAGAGGCTCTGGGGGGCACCTGCCATCCAGCCAGGGTCCACCCACCACAGTAGTACTCTAACAAAGTGTCTGGGCTTTCGCTGAAGGGAAGATTTAGTAAGGGACATTTAGTAAATATAGTCATTGGAGTGTGAAAGAGTGAGTGATCATGTTTGGAGTAGCTACCAACAGCTTTCTAGGCAGGCTCATGCTCCAGGCCCTACTGGCACATGCATGTCTGCAGTCTTAGAGCTTCTGCAAGGAATCACAACCTCATGGTTGGAGAACTGTCATGTGAAAAGGGAAGATTTCCTTGACCCTTAGTATTTAATTTGTCTGTCAGTGCCCCAGGAAAGCTGAGACCCTTGTRCCTGACCAGTCTGTCAGTGTCCTGTTACAGAGACCCCTTGCTGAGCAGTCCTGCTGGATTGAAGTTTGACTGACATTCAGGGAAATAGGCCATGAGCATAAGGGAGACCCCTCAGTATGACTTCCTATTTGAATATGTTACCTGCTGCTGGCAACTGCTAGCATCCATGAAGGAGTCACACTTTGGAATTTTATGGAACAGTTTATGGAGCTATACTCTTTATAAATATAAAATTGTGGCAGGTTGAGGTTCAGGGATTGTTGGTGATGGTATCTGTCAGTGATAGTATTTGACTGCAAAAGCTTATTCAAAGCACTATCCAGACAAGCTGTAGTCCCCAATGAAAATAGTCAGCAGGCAGAGTGCATTTCTAACCCAACAGGCATTCCTATGGGGGAGAAGACAGGTTCAGCCCATTGACTGATCCCAGCAGTTATGATGGAGCCTTCACTAACTTTTTCTCCATTCTTGGCTTACTTTTATAGTATTTCTTTATATTTAGGTGAAGCTTGAGTGACTCTACTCATGCATATATTTCCTACTGATTGGTGTAGAATCCTCTTACTTCACTTGCAAAGGTACAGTCAAAAAAATATATAGAGCTCATGCCCAATGAGAAGTTGTCGTAATTTGGAGGCAGTTAACTTTGGGGTGGAGGTGTGCATTAATATTACAATTAGGCTATAATGAACCAYGTTCATCTGAGGAAAGCGATTTTGCCACGTTGCTGGCATGGCAGCAAGACATTTCTCTCACAGCTGCTATGCAGTTAATCAGCTTCAAAGTACCATCAAGTTGCTGCCAAGGATTTTGGCAGAGCCTGGTCCTGGTATGTCCATTCCACTGCACCCCTCCTTAGCAGGTGCTTATGGTTGTATGGGGARTCATCATGGAGCATGCCAACCCAGTTCCATCCTGGGAACAGCACCTGTATTTTACCCTAAAATTTCTGTCCTAACTCCTGTTAGGATACAAAAGTAACTTAGTTTTCTCTGATTTTACCCTCAGTCATCTTTCCATACAAACATTGCTCCACTCTCCAGAGGATTATTGTGAGCAGATATGAGCTCTGCTGTCCCTTTGGACTGAGAAAGACAGAGGTTTTTTCCCAAGTTCCTTTTGAACCTCTCCTGCACCTGTTACAAGTCCTCAGTCTCCTGCAGTTTTGTGGGTCAGTCACATGTAAAACAGCACAACTGGCTGGCATGCTCTGCTCATGAGGGGAGACGAGAAGAATCCCTTTGCTCACACCAGACCTGCAGCTGCCAAACCTCACCAAAGCACCTGAGGAGCTGCCAGGGATTGATGGCACGGAAGGGAGGTGATGGAGGACACCACAGCAYAGCCTGTCCTCCCATCAGGTCTGGCTCATGGTGCCACCCTGAGGGCTTCCCCTGCCTTTGGGCAGTCCCAGCTGCTGCAGCTCACTTGACAGAGACTCGCTGGCTATACTATGCTTGGCTGCACTGGAGAGGATGAAGCCGAGGACAGCAATGGTTRCCTTCACATCCCCTGACTGCAGACGGGAGGGAGGGCGAGCTCTGTCACCTTGGGAAGGCATCTGCAGCTTCATTGCTGCCCATCCCTGGAGCATGGCTCCATCAGGGGATTGTGGTAAGGACAGCAGTGCTCACCTAACTTTGCACCTGAGGTCAGCTTCAGGATCCTGTCACACTGTGGGAGAGCAGAGCTTCACAGTAAACACCAGCTAACACACTTATTACCAGTGTTAACATTAACAATTCTTACCCAAATATTAATACTAATAACATTTACTAGGCATATTATAAATACTAGTAGAGGCCGGTAGCGTTCTTAATGCTGAGGCTTGCTTGAAGAACACAAAATTAATTCATGTTGCTGATTATGCTATTGTGGTGTTGAAATACTTGGCCTCCACTGCGGTAGCCCCACACTTACCTCGATGGCCTCCCCCAGCAGGTCCCGCAGCACCTGTATGCAGATCAGCTTCAGCTTCACTGATGTGATAAACAGTTCACTCTTYAAAATTTTTAAAAGTTTAATAAAGGATAAAAAGACAAAATAATCTAGCACTGGGGTGCTTTTGGCACACGGCCACAGAGCACAGAGGTAGCTTAAAATCATGTTCACTATATACTGTTACATTGCTGAGGTTACATGCATATTCATTAGCTTACACATTATTCAAACATTCCTTTGAGTTTTTGGTGTTCCAGGAACTCTCGTTTGGTTTTAACCTCTGACTTGTCTGCAGAACATTCTGTAAATTAGGTCTACATATTTTATTTCTTCCTGTAGCTTTATCCTGTTGCTTCACACTCCCTGATAGCGCCGAAAGAGGCGATAAATCTTCCCGCATGCTTATGCTTTGTTTTTGTCACTGTTATCATATCACTTGGTAGGGCCAGTCCGCAGATACAAGAAACACAATAATTGCTTTACACCATTCTCTGAGTTAGTTACATAGAAGTATTTTAGTTTCTATTTTAACTTTTTGTTAAAGCCTATGATACAATACATTTATCACACTATTATTCATATGAAATAGACAGTGCATACATAAACTGGCATATTACACTATACAAAGCAGTTAAAAGTAAGTACAAGTTGTACCATATCAAAATACTTGTGATGCAAAAAGCTAATCTATGAATGGGAAAGCCAATATTGTTTTATCATCTATAACATCCGACCACTGTGGGGGAGAAGGAGGGTGGGCGGGCAGGGGGACGCGGGCACTTAACTTTGGCCAGGGTGCTGATTTCGGCCAGTCGGGGCAGGCCAAGTCCCCGCAGAAGCCGAAGCACTGCGGGAGAAGAGGCGC
>NDFG01000463.1:223683-237569 GCA_002167245.1 Sporophila hypoxantha
TTTTTATTACTTTATGTTGTTTTTACTTGTAATAATAATGACTTTTTTTCTTTTTTGTGTTTTTTTTATTATTGTTCATTTTATTACACTTTTTTTGGTCCGATTTGTTTTGTTTACTAGATATCTGATGTTAATTCAGTAAGGGTTGTGGGACTGCGGCTGAAACACCAGTCRTRAGATCAGTGGGGACATAAAACCCCAGGGTGTGGAATAATGACTTTGACATGAGTCAGGCCCAAAACACTGTGGAGCAGTGGAAATGCTGGGGCTAGATAAATGCCATGGGAGAAAGGAACAGCTGCATAATTGTAACGTAATATAGATAAATGATCGTCTATTATATATATAAAAAATATATAAATATAGATTGTAAATATAGAAATATTTAAATATAGTTAAAATAAATTGGGGATTTTTTGGTTTATAGGCTGGGGGTTTTTATAAATATTATAAATATAAATAATATAAAAATAGAAAYCCAGATATACAAATATAAAATATATATACCGATACCTATACATATTTAATATAAATAAATGTAAGTGATAAAAAATATAATATACAAATACTATATTATTATATTAAAAGGTATTCTCTCTAATATATAAAATATTTTTAAATATAATAAATAAAAATTATAAATGTAAATGTGTATAGAATTAGAAATATAAAATTWTTTTWAAAATTTTAAGTATATTTTTAATAAAAGGGTTTCTTTGGTAAAAGGCAGGGGTTTTGTTTTAAATAATATAAGTATTATAGTAATGTAAATCTAAATATAGAAATATGTAACAAATGTATAAAAATGTTACTAAACTATGAACATAAATAAAAATATATGTAAGTAATATGAAGAGATGTAGTATGGAATATAAATAACATTATACAGCAATACAAATTCTAAATATGAATGTGGATATAAATATAATAATATGTAAATATAGTTGAAAAGAAAGGGGTTCTTTTTGGCTTTTATTTGGGTAGAGGCAGGAGTTTTATTTTAAATAATATAAGTGTTACAGAAGTAAAAGTCTTAATACAGAAATATATAATCAATATATTAAAATATGAATAAAAATATATAAATAAATAATAGGAATAGATGTAATATGGAATATAAATTTTAAAATTAGTTGAAATTTATAAAAATGRACTTATAAGTAAACATTATACATTATTACACATTGTAAATATGAATGTGAATATAAATATTAAAAGAAAACGATAGGAATAAAATCTTTTTAAATCAATTGTTGTATAGAAAGAGGTGTGGTTTTGTTTTTTTGGTCGTTTTTTTTTTTTTTTTTGTTCTTATTGGGCTAGTCTAGGCAGGGTTTTATTTTAATAATGACGGATATAGATATGCTGTTAATATATTCCTAAATATCGAGATATAATAATCAAGATATAAGATATAATATGTCTACATATAAAATATAGTAAATATACATAATCAGGAAGAAGATGTAAGTATAGAATACAAAAAAGTCACATGTCTACATATTTAAATGTGAATATAAATCTTAAAAAGAATTCAAAAACAATTACTTTCAGAATACAGTGAGAAGAAAGGGTGTTCCTTCTTTGGCTTTAATTGGGGAAGAGGCGGGGGGTTATTAATTTTAAAATATAAGATTGTTATCAGAAGTGAAGATCTTAAACAGAAATAGATATAATCAGTAGATAAAATTTGAACAGAATATAAATAAATATAGTAATAGAATATGATGTAATATAGGAAATATAGATCATAAATATTCCAGAAATTACGAAATATAAATGTAAAAATAACATAACATCAATATACATTATAATACACATGTGAACTATAAATATTAAAAATATGTTTTTAAAAAAATTTACAAATGCATGGATAATTGAAGGGTTCTTTTTTGCTTTTTATATGGGTAGCAGGCCAGGCGGGATTTATTTTTAAACAATGTGTTACAGAAGTAATAATCCCTAAACAGAAATTGACACTTATATGTACAATTACTAAAAATATATATAAATAAACTTAAGTAATAGGAATAGACTGTAATATAGAATATAAACTATTTAGTAAAGTGGAAATCGATAATATAAACATTATACGCCAACAATATACCATTTATAAATAGATATGTGAATATAAACACGAAAAAATTTATATTTAAAAAAGATTATAAATATTTTTTAAAAGAAAATTCTTTTGGTCTTTGGTTTTGGTTGGCTTTTTTTTGATCGGCTATTGGTTAGAGGCAGGAGGTTTTTTTTCTTTCCCGTGTTTGTTTGGCGGCATTTTTTTCGGAGGAGTTTTTGCGGGGAGGATCGCCCCTGTTTCTTTTTTCGCCGCCCTTAGCTGCCCGCGAGCCCCAAGGCGCCCCCGGGCCGGGGTGGGCGCGTGCCTGCCGCTCAGTAGGGCCAGCAGCGCGGTAGTGCAGCCGTGCAAGCGGACAGGCAGGCGGAGGGGCGCCGTCATTGGAGTGGCGTGCTCGCGGCTGTCGCGCGGACTCGCTGACCTTCTCAACTATGGGGGCGAAAAGGGCGAGCGAAATGCGAGGACCCGATTGGGTTTTTGCGGACTCGCCTCACGGATCAGCGACGTGGCGCAGCCCTGGCGGATTTTCTGTGTGCGTTCAAGTTGTACCCGACACGGGCTGTGGGCCTCAGCCGCGCAGGGGCGGGCCATATTTTGGCGGGTTTCTGAGAGGCGTCTGGGTTAAAACCGCCTCTCCTCGTGCCGAGGTCCCCTCGCACCGCTTTCCGCCTCAGGGAGCCGAGCTGAACCAACGAATTCTTCCAAGAAGAAATGAGCCGAGAATAGCCGAAAGAATAGAGCCGAGTATTTTGTAGAACGAATGACCGAGTAGCCGAAGAAACGGAGTATAGACGAAGAGGCCGAGTGGAGCCGAAAATAGCCGAGTTAGACCGAAGACGAGTGGCGAAGAAAGCCGTTTGACAAGATAAGCGATGAAGCCGAACGAAGTCAGCCGAGATTGAGACGAAAATAGCCGAGTTTTGACGAAGACCTAAGCCGTACACTTTGCGGTACGAAGGGGCGGCGCCGTCTGCCCGATCACAGCTGCCCGGATACAACATGGCAGCGCCGCATGGGCCCATCGCGCAGTTCGTAGCAGCTACGGAACGACGGCCGCTCGAGTCACGTAAGGCCAGAGAAAGATGGCGCGCGTGTGGACCGTAGAGACTTCGGCCGGGGGTTTTCCTTTGTCGGTCTTGCGGACGGTTTTTGCGTGCCTTCTGCGCGTCCCCGTGGCGGTGATGGCATTTCCGAGTTCGCCCGCAGCGGGCGGCGTCGAGGGAACATATTTCTAGGGCGCGGGTTTTGTGATGGCATTTTGATCAGGCCAGCTGGCAAATCAGGGCTACGCCTTGGCGTCTTTCCGAGGCGCTTCGGGCCGAAGAATGACAGAAAAAGAATGAATGAGAGAAAAATATGAAGAGAAGAAAAAAATATGAATGAAAGAAAAGACATGAAATGAGAGAAAATAGCATGAGAGAAAATATGAATGAGAGAAAAAAATATGAATGAGAGAAAAAATATGAATGAGAGAAAAAATATGAATGAAGAGAAAAATATGAATGAGAGAAAAAAATGAATGAGAAGAAAAATATGAATGAGTGAAAGGAAAAATGATTAAGGAACGATGATGAAAGAAAAGAATGAAGGAAAGAGATGAATGAATGAAATTAAGACTTGTGTTAGTGAGGAAAAAAAACTCCACAAAATAAAAATCCAAGAAAGAAAATAAAAAAAAACCAGAAAAGAACCAAAGAAAGGCGCAGGAAAAACCAAGAAACAAACCCAAGAAAGGCAGAAAGAAAACCAGAAAAAAAAAAACCAAGAAAAGCCAGAGAAAGACCCAAGGAAAAACCCAAGAAAGGCCAGGAAAAAAAAAAAAAACAACAAGAAGGCCAGGAAAAAAACCCATGAAAAAAAAACCCCAAGAAAGGGCAGAAAAAACAAAGAAAGGCCAGAAAAAGGCCCAGCCCCCCGCCCCCCAAAAAACCGCCAGAAAAAACGCCCAAGAAAAAATCCCTAAGAAATGCCAGAAAAAAAGTCCAAGAAAAGAAGGGAGGAAAAAAACCCAAGAAACCAAAGGCAAAAAAAAGGCAATAAAGGCCACAGGAAAAAGCAGAAAAAACCCAAGAAAGGAACCAGAAAAGAAGGTAAGAAAAAACGTTCCCTGACAGGTATGATCAAGGTGAACAGTTTTCAGGTAAGCAATGGAGATGAACAATTGTCAGGTTAGCTTAGGGCACGGTGTGGAATGCAGAGCTAATGACAGGTAATTTATATTAAAAATATAATTTTAAAAATAAATTGGGGATTTTTTGCTTTTATTAGGTTATCAGGCTGGAGACTTTATAAATAATATAAATATAAAATAAATATAAAAAATAGAAATCCAAATATAACAAATATATAATATATATAACCAAATATCTTACTATAAATATTTAATATAAATAAATATAAGTAATAGAAATATAATAATATAAAAATAATTATTTTATTTATTGAATTAAAAAGGTATTCCTCTCCTAAATATATATAAAAATGTATAAATATAACAAATAAAAATGATAAGATGTAAATGTGAATGACATAATGAAAAATAAAATTATTTTTTAAAATTTTAAATATGGTTTAAATAAAGGGGTGTCTTTTTGTTTTTATTTGGTTAGAGGCAGGGGTTTTATTTTGGGAATAATATAAGTAGTAATAGAAATGTAAATCTAATATAGAAATATATAGATAAATATATAAAGATATAATACTAAACTATGAATATAAATTTAAATATAAATATATGTAAGTAATATGAAGAGATGTAATTATAAGTATAACGAACATTATACGGTACAATATAAATTCTAAATTATTTAAATGTGAAATATAAATATGAAAAATATATGATGGGGGCTCAGAGCAGCCCAGGTGTGAAGCTGTGAGGAATTGATGAGGGGCCGGCCCTGCCAGGGGCTATTTTAGGTGGTTTGCCTCAGCTGCCTTTTGCACGGAGCTGCTGGAGTGGAGGGGTTTATGGGGGCTCCCGGGCTGTCTCATGGAAGGGCTGCGAGAGCTTCTCCCAGCGTCTGGGGCAACAGCTGGATACGCGCTTGGATACGTGAGCATGGCTTAAAGGAGGTGCCGAGGGACGATCTTTGTGCCGGGAAGCAGCAGCCGAACAGGTGAGCCCGTGTGGATTTGGAGCGGGGACTTTTGTCCTTTCCCTTTTCAATTGCATCTTGCCGTCCTTCCCCGGTGCCCCCAGGAAACAAAAATGGAGCTTATGGAGAGAAAAGAAATGAAGGAGAGGGAAGCAGCTGCTCTTCTATTATTGTCCTGTGTTTGAACTGGGGGATGATCCCCCTTACTTGTGGTTTGAAGGTGTTGATTGAAGGAAAACCTGCCTTTTTGCAGGCTGTTAGGGGTATCCCAGGTGGACAGGGAATCCCTGCCTTCTATTGGAAGGGGAATGGGAAAAGTATTGTTGTGGTATTATGGGTTTGATTTGAAGGCAGCCACCCCATTTTCATCATGCAAGGTTGAAATGGAGGGGACAGCCCTGGTGTCCTCCTTTTCAAGGGTTTGAATTGGGGTCAAAATCCCCCTTTGCCATCAGTTGAAGCTTTCATCTGAGGACCAGCCCTTGTTTTCTGCTCTCCTAGGGGATGAAGCGGAAGGGAGAACACATTTCTTTGGCCGTGTCGGAGTGAGGTGAGCCCCGCCTGCGGCGTCAGTTTCGGGGTTCAGTCGCAGGAAGCTGCAGCTCCGGCAGCGTTTTGCAGGGCTGCAATGGGAATTTGGGGCGGCCGGGCGCGCGGCCAGCGGCGGAGCGCGCCCGGGCGAGCCGTGCGGAGCCGAGGGGAGCCGTGCCGGGCCGGCCGAGGCGGGCAGAGGGCGGCGGGCGCTGCTGCTTTTGCCGGCGCGGGCGGTGCCGCCGCTCCGTCCGCTCCGGGCGCGGGGCTCGGGCTTTGCCGCCGGGGCCGCCCGGGCCCGGTGCCGCCCCGCCGGGCAGGGGGCAGCGGCGGGGGTCTCCGGGGCGGCGGCGCCCCTGCGTGCCGGAGGAGCCGCTTTCGTGCCGGGAGCCGCGCTCCGTGCGGGGCCGGCAGCGCGGGGTTCAGCTGCTGGCAGCGCTTGGGTGTCGCGGTTCGGAGGTGGTTTGGAGGGATTCCTTGCATCGTTTGTTTGGTTTGCAGCGGTGTGCACGCTAAGGTGTTTTCTTCCTGACTGGTTTCTCGGTGCAGGTGTGCTGATTAAGGTTTGTTTTGGATTGAGTTTTGTAGTCGGCTATTTTTTTTTCTTTTTGCCGGGTATGATGTTTTTAAAGGCGCGCAATGGTTTTTACGGGTCGTAGCGTGAAGCAGCGGTTGGATTTGAATTGTGTTGTGGTGGCTTTTATTAGCGTGAGTTGTGTAGTGTTTGTTTTGGTGGGCTCGAGTAGCGTCTGTGGTTAATAGGCAGCGGGGCTTTTAAAAATCTTTATAATGGCATTTGTGTTTATCGTCTTGCAGGGTTTTTGCTGATTTGGTTTGTTTGATTGTAGTGCATGTTTTATGGTAGGGATCATTTGGGAGCTATTGTTGATGGTTGCGTTTCTCTTTAGTGTTTGTGTTTATTTCTAGGTGGTATTTTTATTTTGATAGATTGAGGCACTGTGGGTGTATTCCGTTAGGAAGTTTTTTTTTTTTTGTTGTAAATGTAAGTTTATTTGGTTTGGGGGTTTTTTGGTGGTTTTTAAAGTTTTTGTTTGTTTCTTTGTTTGTTTTGTCTTTTGTGCATTCGGTTGTTTATTAGTTTTATTTTTTGGGAACGTGGGTATTGATATGATGGGTCATTGTAGGTAGTTTTTTGTTGAGTAGTTATTTTCTTATTTTAGTTGTTGAGATTTCTTTTGGATCGTTAATTCGTTCGGGTTTAAAAGTTATTTTGCTAGCGTTTTTGGTTATTCTTTGAGTTTGTGTAGAGGTAGAATTTGGTTATTTTTTTCAGTAACGTTCAGGGTCAGTGGCACTGTTTGGAGTTTAGTCAGTTGGTTTGATTTTTTTTCTCTCAGTAGTTTTTGTGATTTGCTGTGTTCGTTTTATAGGTTTTCTTTTATTTTCGTTCCATTTTTCTGATGTGATGAGAATCGTTAGTGAAAAGGGCTTAAGTGTGGGATTTTTTCGCTGGCAGTTGTTTGGCTGGTGGAGGTCTTTTGATGTTTTTGGAGGACATTGGTGGGAATTTGTGTTTTGTGTGTGTTTTTGTCATTTTATTTAGGATTTGGATTTTAAATTAAAATTATAACTATAACGATAATTAAGGAAAACAAATATATGTATAGAAATGGGAATAAAAAACTAAAAATTTAAATATAGACCGAATATAATAAAAAATCCATGTAACAGAAATCATTGTAATTTACAGAAGAGATATATATTTTTAATACAGAGTGTTATGTTAAGTTAATAGATATATAAAAATATAGGTTATAAATAGAAACAAAACGCCAACTCAAAATATAAATATAGAAATGTATGACAAATATATGCGGACATATATAGAAATAAGAAAATTTCATAAATACAGAATAATAAAAATCGATTCAATACATGTACGAGTAATACTGTATCTATCTTGTTATAATGAATTATAGGAAATATGTATTAAATATATATAAATATAGTACTTCAAACGGTTATCATATAAATATAACAAATTATAAATAAATATATGAAAATTAGAAATAGAAAAATATTGTTTTAAAATAGTTAAATAAAGCGGGGTTTTTTTATTTGTCAGCTGGACAAATTTTATTTGAAGCTGGAGCCTGAAGGAGCCGGGCACACTCAGGAGAGGGCAAGTAGCTGACTTGCGTGGATTTGGCCCACAGAAGAACTCTGTACTCATACACTGGTTTTGGTTTTCTTTATTGTAGCTGACCGAAGAGGACTAACCCACGTGATATCACGGGTGGTTCTAATGCGAGGCCGCCTGATCTGGTGAGGCAAGACGTGATTGAATTCTATTTCCGTGCGAGGGTGCAACAACGTGGATCCACGACTCCATACACCATACACATGTAGGGAGCAGGAGCACAGTGGCTATTCGCATGGAGCTGCTTTGGAAAGAGGTGGGGGGGCTGGTGCAGGTGCTGGTGGAGCCGCAGGGCGAGGGGGAAGGTGGACGTTGAGTTCAGGCACTCAAGTTGTCCCAAAGTTTGGGGATGTCCTTAAGGTGGGTGGCGCAATTCTAGGAGCCATTGTGAAGATGTTGTAATACTGCTTTGTGATTATCAACCGCCAAGCTGCATGGAGAAGCAGGAGAACTTTTAGAAACTGCACCTAGATAGGAAGCTGAGGAGCTGGAGCTGAGAGCAGCAGAGCTGGGGAGGACAGAATATGTAGGGTTTGGAGGTAAAATCCCTGTGGGCTGGGTTAGGGATGTGGAGCTGGGGATGACTGCATTGGGTTGGAGGCTTGAAATTGCTTTGTAAGGCTGTGTCTGAGCTCACAATCACACAGAGCTAGAAGCTAGAACAAAGATTCCTGCCCTGGAAGCAGAGAGTAGCTTATGGTGGCACTGGCTTGCAAAGATGTTGAGCCGACAGTGGACAGAAGAGCTGGAGTGAAATAAAGCTTGTAGGACTGGTAGCTGCATCACTGGGGCAAGGGGTGGGGCAGCAGTCGCTGCAGGCATCATCCGCTTGCTGAAGGGAATACTCACTGTAGATTGAAGAGTAACCATACAATGGCACACAAATGAAAAACTGGAATAGAAATAAAACGACTGCCAGAATGGCGGTGGCAGTGGTTGATAAGTGAACGTGGAGGGGTAAAACCCAGAACTGCAGCCAAGGCTCAAACCTGTTTGTCTAAGACCGCCTGGGAGCAGCTTTGCCTGTCAGAGCTGGAGAACAGCACAGCTCGAGATAGAAGAAGAGAGCTGGCAGTGAAATACTTGAGCCACAATGGCAGCTTGTGGGTCAAGAGCTAAAATCACTGAGGCTGGGAAAGGGGAACTGTGGGGCTGGGATTGACACTGCACATGGGATGGCAACTGAAGGGTGGACATAGAGACTTGTATGATTTATGTGGTAAAATCACAGCAGGCCTCTGATATGGATGCAGGGGCTGGGTATTGTGAGTGAAAGTAGAACAGGATGTGTGGAGCGGGAAAAGGGGGCTGCAGCCTCGCGCCTGAAAACCCCGTCGATGGTAGAATATTGCCTGGGCCTGTGCTGGCACCTCTTGGGGCAAAGCTGAAATCACTGTGGGGCTGAGAAGTGGACTGTGGGGCTGGGACTTTGAATGAAAATGCAAAAGGCACTAGACCTGTGAACGGGGCTGTGGGCATCGAGGAGAACTTATGCAGGGGCCTGAGCAGTGACTGGGGGACTGTGTGGCGGGAGCTAAAGTCACTGCAGTGCTGGAATATTGATGGTGGGGTGGGCTTAGAGACCCTTGGGGGGAGGCTGAATTGTTGCCGAGCTGGAGCCAAGAGCAAGGTGCTGCCCTTTGAAGCTGGAGAAACACAGAGCTGGAGCTCTAAGAAGAAAGCTGGCAGTAAAATAAAGCTTGTGGGTCAAGAGCTGAAAGGGCTGAAATCGCTGGGCCTGGAGTTGTCATCATTTTGGGTCTGGGATCGGGGCTGAACATGGCATAGGAACCATAGGGCTGGCACAGAGACTGGAGTGTGCTTGCGCCGAGATCACTGTAGGCCTGTGACATGGATGCAGGGGCTGAGTATTGTGAGTGAAAGTAGAACAGGATGTGTGCAGCGGGAAAAGGGGGCTGCAGCCTTGCACCTGAAAACCCCGCTGATGGTAGAATATTGCCTGGGCTTGTGATGGCACGTCTTGGGGTAGACCCAAAATCAGTGTGGGGGAGGGAGTTTGAATGAGAAAGGAAAAGGTGCTTCATCTGTGAACAGACCTGTGGGCATCGAGCTGAACCTATGCAGGGGCTGGCACTGTGAGTGGGGATTGTTGGGCGGGAGCTAAAATCACTGCAGGGCTGGAATATTTCTGGTCGGGTAGGCTTACAGAACCTCGGGTGGGAGCTGAATTGTTGCCGAGCTGGAGCCAAGACCAAGGTGCTGCCCTTTGAAGCTGGAGAAGCACTGAGCTGGAGCCGGAAGAAGAGAGCTGGCAGTAAAATAAAGCTTGTGGGTCAAGAGCTGAAAGGGCTGAAATCACTGGGCCTGGAGCTGTCATCACTGAGCGTCTTGGATCGGGGCTGATCGTGGTATAGGAACCATAGGGCTGGGAGAGAGACAGTAAAAGCCTGTGGGTCAAGAGCTAAAAGAGCTGAAATCACTGGGCCTGGAGCTGTCATCATTGTGGGTCTGGGATCGGGGCTGAACACAGCATAGGAACCATAGGGCTGGCACAGAGACGGTAGAGGTCTTGCGCTGAAATCACTGTCAGCCTGTGACACGGATGCAGGGGCTGGGTATTGTGACTGGAAGTAAAACAGGACGTGTGGAGTAGAAAATGGGCTGCTACCTTGCACCTGAGAACCCCACCAATGTTCAAATATTTCCTGGGCTTGTGATGGCACCTCCTGGGGTGGTTCCGAAATCAGTGTGTGGCTGGGAACTGGAGTGCGGAGCTGGGACTTGGAATGAAAATGGAAAAGGTAGTAGATGTGTGAACAGGCCTGTGGGCATCGAGGTGAACTTATGCAGGGGCTGGCACAGGGACTGGGAATTGTTGGGTGGGAGGTAAAATCACTGCAGGTCTGGAGTATTGATGGTGGGGTGAGAATTTGAAATGTTATCAATRGAGACGGTAAACAATATTTATCACTTGTTTCTGACAGAAGTCATAATGATACCTAAACGTAAATTGTATAGTCTGCTCTAGAATTATCAGCCAATGAACCCAAATAAAACAAGGTATGAATCCTGTCAAGAATTACCCAATTTTTTGAGGAAATTCAGTTTTTAGATGACATACCATATTCCTCAGCTAGAATCACTAGTGTTACACACTGTTCTTGGTGACAGGGAATTCTGAAAAAAGCTCAATAAAATGTACTTGAGAAGAAAATGCAGTAGTATAATTAGAAAWAATTAAGGGATCTCCYGAGAAAAATAATCWAAATAACTTCTTTCAACAGGAAACTTACATCATGGTAATAATTTTAAATTTAAATTAACCTTTCCTATTTTTTTTCTTTTCATGGAARAGTGTAGTGCACTTAACCTGAATATGTGAAAAAAAATCAACTTTTAATGCTGTTGCAGTTACTTGTTTATTTTGCATAATTAGTGTGAGTAACGGCATAGCTAGGATTCACCTCATCACATGAAAATATTAAAGACATTTTTTTTGACAAGTGTTGGGTTTCCTGCCCCTTCTTTGTTTAAAATCAGGAAAAAAAGYTAAATCTGTTACATGTAATTACCTTATAGTTTTAATGTACAGTAGCATTGCCCATATAGTCTAAATGGCTGGACCATGTTCTAGTGTTTGAGGAAGTCAGTTCTGTAGCTGAACCCACTCYGTTTGCAGCTGGCATTTTCTGTGAGGATTAGATCTATTGTGCATATTCACATRCCCCTTAAAAAGCTCTCTCTTTCACCTCCATGAAAGTTCAGTATTTTTCTGCGAATGTTGCCAAACCTGATCTCCTTTTATGAGCRGGTGACCTGYGTAGTAGATGAGAGAAAGGCAGTGGMTATGTCTACCCAGACTTGAGTAAAGCTTTTGACATGCTTTCCCACAGAATTCTCCTGGAGGGGCTGCAGCCCATGGTTTGGACAGGGTGCAGTCTTGGCTGCATGGCCGGACCCAGAGAGTAGTGGGGAATGATGTTAAATCCAGTTGGCRAAGGGTCACAAATGGGATTCTCCAGGGCTCAGTTTTGGGGCCAGTCCTTTTTGATATTCTCATCATGTGGTCTGGACAAAGGAATCAAGTGCATCCTCAGTAAGTCACAGGAAGGACCAGTTTGTGTGGGAGTTTTGATTCATGGGCAGAAGGCTCTGCAAAGCCTGGGTCCATGGGCCAAGGCCAACTGTGTGATGTCCAACAAGGCCAAGTGCTGGGTCCTGCACTTGTGTGACAACAACCGTGTGGAATGCTCCAGGTTTGGGCAAGAGTGGCTGGAAGGCTGCCCAGCAGGAAAGGACTTAGGGGTGCTGGTCGACAGGAGCTGTATATCAGCCCAGGTGTGCACAGGTGGGCAAGAAGGCCATTGGCACCTGAACCAGCCACAGTGTGGTCACTGGAGCAGGGCAGTTGGCGTCCCTTGTGCTGGCACTGCTGGGGCACCTCCAATCCTATAGGCAGTTTTGAGCCCATCACTTCCAAAAGGACATTATGGTGCTGGAGCGTGTCTAGAAAAGGGTAATATAGCTGGGAAAGGGTCTGGAATGTAAGGCCTGTGAGGAGCAGCTGAGGGTACTGGAGTGTTTAGTCCTGAGAAAAGTTTCAGGAGAGACTACCTGAAAGAAGGGTGTGGCAAGGTGAGGGGTCAGCCTCTTCTCACTCATTTAGTTACAGGACAAGGGAAAATGACCTCAAGTTGCACGGCAGGAGATTCAGGTTGCATATTAGGAAGAATTTCTTCACAGAAGGAGTGGTTAAGCATTGGAGCAGACTCCCTAGGAAAGTGGTGGAGTGTCCATCTCTGGAAGTGTTCAAAAAATGAGTAGATGTGGCACTTCCTGATATAGTGTAATTTGGTGGTATTCAGTTAAAGGTTGGACTTGATAATGTAAGAGGCCTTTTCCAGCCTTAATGATTCCATGATTCTTAGCTTTTTGTGCTTCGCTGCTTTCCTAGTGACTGCATAAAATGTGAACAAAGTATGCTGTTGCATCGTAAATGTATCTCCCAGGAAAAAACTATTAATTTAAAAATTATTATTAAAAGGGGATTAAATTAAAATTAATACGATTAATTTTTATTWATTAATTTTAGTAACTAATTAATTTAGGGGATTAATAAAATTAAAAGGGGATTAATCAATGCAAATATATTACATGGCACTTTGAAAGTAAGTGTGACCAAACACATAGGGAATTGCCAAGATAGTTAATGATCTGAGTTAGCCTGTTTCTGTTAGGGAGTTCATTTGGTCTTTTGTTTACTGTTTGCAATAAACAAACAGTTTATTTTTAGGATAAAAGGCAGGTACAGGATCAAACAATAGACTGGATGCAAAATTTTTATAAAGGCCATATCCAGCCTGCAGAAGTTGGTTTGACTACTCTGGCTTGAGAGTCTGTGTTTTTAAAATAAAATTATATGGCTCTCTCAGATCTCCTAGGATTACATTCCAAACCTTGCATTACTGTCTTATATTAGTGAAATATTATAAATTGTGCTACTGGTACTTTTTTACAAAAGGAAGTATAACAATAACATGGTTTTCTGAAGGAAAAGTTTTTGAAACTAAAAGTTGAAATGTGTGTGAGCTTATTTTGCATTGTTTATATGACTGTATTGTTGCTTTGAGATCTTCCTGCATTTAGCTTGCTAAACTATATTTAGTTATTAAATACACAAAAAAATTATATCTGTAATTTTAGATCTATTGTTTTACAGAATTTCTGGCTATAACACACCAGTTTCATCCAGCACATGTTGACTTGCTGGGTTGGTGGCTCTGTGAATGTCAGTTACCTTCTGGAGGTCTCAATGGACGACCAGAGAAGGTATTTCGGGGCTTCTTTTCTTTGTTCAAACCTCAATAGAGATTGCTTTTTCTGAAGCTGAGCTACTGCAAAATGTCATGACTTCTGTAAAACATTTAGTAAACTTTTCATAGAAGTTAGGCCTTCATCCTGATTCTTTCTTTTGTTACTAACACCTGTCATGCAGTCCTTAGCCATGCTTCATTTGAGTCCTCAGTATAGCCAAGCACACATGCTGAAGGATATCTTG
>NDFG01000464.1:37254-64228 GCA_002167245.1 Sporophila hypoxantha
GTCGACCATGCCAGGGGTGGTGTTTGGAGCTGATGGTTATTATGGTCATCAATGGTTGTTAATGGTCATGAATGGTTGGTAATGACAATTAATTGTGTTAATGCTCATTAATGCTCGTTACCTTTTGGGTATTTTCTGTGCTACCCCCAGTCTGTTGAAGATGTTCAGCTCATCAGGCCTGGAGTGGGGAACAGTCTCTGAAAAGAAACTTCAATTCCTTTTCCTGGGCAAAGGTGAACCCGGGCCAGGACTAAAGGAGAAATTCATTGGTGCTATGCCATTAATCCTGAGTTATGCAGTTTTTAGTATTTGGTTCCTTTTGGTTATTGATCCCAATTATATGTATGTAATTAGGTTCTCATTCTTGGTTCTCTTATGGATCTTTTTCCCAGGCAGGAGTGTCTGACCATGCCAGGGTGGTGTTTGAGCTGATGGTTGTTAATTGTCATCAGATGGTTGTTTAATCAGTATTAATTGTTAGGCTCGTTAATGCTAGTTAATGCTCATTAATGCTTCATTATCTTTTGGATATTTTCTTGTGCCAGTCTGTTGAGATGTTCAGCTCATCAGGCCTGGAGTGGTGGAAAAATCCCCTGAAAAGAAACTTCAATTCCTTTATCCCTGGGCAAGGTGAAAACCGGGCCAGGACTAAAGGAAAAATTCTTTTGTTCAATAACATTGGTCCTGAGTTATGCAGTTCTCAGTATTTGATTTCCTTTTGTTATTGATCCCAATTTATGGATGTTATTAGGTTCTCATTCTTGGTTCTCTTATGGATCTTTTCCAGAGCAGGAGTGTCTGACATATGTCAGGGTGTGGTGATGGTTATTAATGGTCATCAATGGTTGTTAATTGGTCATGAATGGTTGGTAATGACAATTAATTGTCGTTAATGCTCATTATTGCTTGTTATCCTTTGGGTATTTTTCTGTGCTACCTGCAGTCTGTTGAGATGTTCAGCTCATCAGGCCTGGAGTGGTGGAACCATCCCTGAAAGGAAACTTCAATTCCTTTATCCCTGGACAAAGGTGAAACACAGGCCAGGACTAAAGGAAGATTCTTGGGTTGCCAGTGCCATTTGGTCCCAGGTTATGCATTTTTAGTATTTGGTTTCCTTTTGGTTATTGATCCCAATTTATGTATGTTAATTAGGTTCTCCTTCTGGTTCTCTTATCTCTCTTTTCCCAGAGCAGGAATCTCTGACCATGCCAGGGGTGGTGTTTGGAGCTGATGGGTTGTTAATGGTCATTATGGTTGTTAATCAGTATTAATGTTAGGGCTCGTTTAATGCTAGTTAATGCTCATTAATGCTCATTATCTTTTGGATTTTTCTGTGCAGTCTGTTGAGATGTTCAGCTTCATCAGGCCTGGAGTGGTGGAACAATCCCTTTGAAAAGAACTTCAATTCCTTTATCCCTGTGCAAAGGTGAACCCGGGCCAGGACTAAAGGAGAAATTCTTTGGTTCAATGCCATTGGTCCCAGGTTATGCAATTCTTAGTATTTGGTTCCTTTTGGTTATTGTCTCAATTTATTGGATGTTAATTAGGTTCTCCTTTTTGGTTCTCTTATCTCTCTTTTCCAGAGCAGAATCTCTGACCATGCCAGGGGTGGTGTTTGGAGCTGATGGTTATTAATTGGTCATCAATGGTTGTCTATGGTCATGAATGGTTGGTAATGACAATTGATTGTTGTTAATGCTCATTACATGCTCGTTACCTTTTGGGTATTTTCTGTGCTACCCCCTAGTCGTTGAGAATGTTCAGCTCATTAGGCCCTGGATGGTGGAAGAGTTCCCTGAAAAGGAAACTTCAATTCCTTTAATCCCTGGGCAAGGTGGACACCAGGCCAGGACTAAAGGAGAATTCTTGGTGCAATGCCATTGGTCCCAGGTTATGCAGTTCTCAGTATTTGGTTTCCTGTTGGTTATTGATCCCAATTTATGGATGTTAATTAGGTTCTACTTCTTGTTCTTCTTATGGATCTTTTCCCGAGCGGAGTGTCTGACCATCAGGGGTGGTGTTTGGAACTAATGGTTATTAATGGTTCATCAATGGTTGCTAATGGTCTGAATGGTTGGTAATGACAATTAATTGTCATTAATTGCTCGTTAGTGGTCATTATCTTTTGGGTATTTCTGTGCTACCTGTTCAGTCTGTTGAGATGTTCAGCTCACAGGCCTGGAGTGGTGGAAGAGTCCCTGAATGGAAACTTCAATTCCTTTTCCCCTGAGCAAAGGTGAACACAGCCATGGCTAAAGGAGAAATTCATTGGTTCATGCCACTGGTCCTGAGTTATTGCAGTTCTGAGTATTTGGTTTTCCTTCTGGTGATTGATCCAGAATTATGGATGTTAAATTAGGTCTTGTTCTTGGTTTCCTTATGTTTGTTTCCCAGAGCAGGAGTGTCTGACCATGCAGGGGTGGTGTTTGGAGGCTGATGGTTGTTAATGGTCATTAATGGTTGGTAATGACCAATAATTGTCATTAGTGCTAGTTAATGCTCATTAGTGGTCATTATCTTTTGGGTATTTTCTGTGCTACCCGCAGTCTGTGAGATGTTCAGCTCATTTAGGCCTGGAGTGGTGAAACACTGTCCCTGAAAAGAAATATCCTTTTCCCTGGGCAAAGGTGGACACAGGCCAGACTAAAGGAGAAATTCCTTTGGTTCAATGCCATTGGTCCTGAGTTCTAGTATTTGGTTTCCTATTGATAATTGACCCCTTCAGCGCTAATTAGGTGGTAATTGGGCTTCTCATTCTTCATTCTCTTTATCTCTCTTTTCCAGAGCAGGAGTGTCTGACCATGCCAGGGGTGGTGTTTGGAGCTGATGGTTGTTAATGGTCATTAATGGTTTATTAATTGTCTAATGTTATTTAATTGTCATTATGGTTGTCAATGACTATTAATTGTCATTCATGTTGTTAGGTGCTCATTAAAGCTCGTTATCTTCTGGGGTATTTTCTTCTGCTACCCCCAGTTCATTGAATCAGACCTCAAGTGGTGGAACATCCCTGAAAAGAAATTCACTTCCAAGGCGAACAAAACCCCTGACTAAATTTCTACAAAAAATTTAAATTTTGGTGTCTTTTCCAACAATCCCAGGTGACCCTGTGGTCACTTCCAGCCTGCTCATCCTGGGATCTGGATCCATCCACAAATCCCTCTTTGTACGGGAGAAAACAGGAAGGAAGTGCTGACTGAGCATTCTCCTGTCTCCGTGTTGTGCAAATCCCAGGGAAAGCTGATGAGGATGTTCCCTCCTCCTCTGCTCTTCTGCTCCAAGCAATCTTTCATCCATAATTCTCCACTAAGTTCATCTAAAACTTAAAAACAATTTATAAAAAAAAGAACCATTATTATCTCTACACAAGTGCTGTATTATATATACTATAATATATCCATCTCTACAGCAACAACTGGAGGAAAAACAGAGTTAAAAATTCTTTCCAACTCACCAATTCCAAAGGGGTATTTCCTACCCTTTAAATATTAAAAAAAACCCCAGAACAAACACAAAAAAGAGGGGAAATTTCTCCTAAAACCAACAATTTCTTACTGGAAAGAAATGACAATTTCTTACTGGAAAGAAATGGCAATTTTTAAGGAAATAATTACAATTTTTTTTAATTTGGGAAAGAATTACAATTTTTTACTTTTAAGGAAAGAACTACAATTTCTTACTGGAAAGAAATGACAATTTTTAAGGAAAGAATTACAAATTTTTTGTAATTTGGGAAAGAATTACAATTTTTTATTCTTAAGGAAAGAATTACAATTTTTTATTCTTAGGGAAAGAATTACAATTTCTTACTGGAAAGAAATGGCAATTTTAAAGGAGAGAATGACACATTCTTTTGTCATTAGGGCAAGAAAATCTCTTTGTTTTCCCATTTTTTTGCCACACTGCTCTTGCTTTTACAAGAGTAAAACCAGGGATGAAGTTAAAGGGGAGTGCAGGAGGTTGGGATATTCCCATGGAAATTCCTCCATCCCAGTTTTTCTCCTGGAGATGACGTTGTTCTGGGAGCAGCCCTTGGAGGAGCTGCTCTTCCCCAGCTCCAGGAGCAGCCTGGGGGATTTTCCTCTCCAGCCCCATCGCTCCTGGGGCTGGGGGTGACGGGGACATCCCTGGCTCTTCATTTTTGGCTTCTTTCCCTACAAATTCCCTCTGATCCCGGTCTCTCCCCCCACTCCAGCAGGCCCTGCCCACCCTGCCAACAAATATTCAATTTTTGCTGATTTAAACCCGTTTTCTCTTGGTTTTCTGGTGAGATTTCCTACCTAACTCCATGTGGGAATGAGCTGCCCTTCCTGGATTCCAGAGATTCCTGTGCCTGAATTTTGTGTTTAATGGGGGAATTTTGGATTTTTTCCCCTGACTTTTGCCCTGAACCCCTCCCACACTGCACTTTAGGTAATGAGGGACTATTTTGGTTCCCATCCTAATTCCTTGATTGGAATTAGCTGTTATCAGCTTGGCACTAATCAGGGAACAGACCGGGGGGGTTGGAATGGCCTGGGCAGGTTGGATGAGAGAAAAGCCCTGGATGAGAGATCTCAGCCCCCCCAGAAGAATTCCCAGAAATTTTCCAGGCCTGGAATGATCCCAGCAGGGCCCTCCAGAGCTTTGGTGTCCCAAATTCCATCCCCTCAACTTCTTCAACAAAAGAATAATAAAATATTGGATAATAATAATGAAATCTTTTGGCACTCGGTTTTAAAAATGTAATATTTTGATAGTCAGTGGTAATAATGAAATATTTTGATATTTGGTGTTAGGAATTAAATCTTTTGATACTTGGTGTTAACAATGAAATATTTTGATACTTGGTGTTAATAATGAAATATTTTGATCTTTGGTGTTAATAATGAAATATTTTGGTACTCGGTGTTAATAATGAAATATTTTGATATTTGGTGTTAGTAATGAAATATTTTGGTACTTGGTGTTAATAATGAAATATTTTGATACTTGGTGTTAATAATGAAATATTTTGGTACTTGGTGTTAATAATGAAATATTTTGGTACTCAGTGTGGGTGGGGGTGTCAGAGGCTGGACCCGCCCATGGTTTAATTAACCCTTTCCCAATTAGCCCTTTCCCAACGCTGTTGGAAAGTGATTTTTGATTAKTGAAGGATTTATTTCATATTTAGGGTTTTATTTCTGTGCTTTACTTTATCTGTGCTTTGTGGTGCATCTTTTAATCCAGASTTTAACAAAATAATGGAAATTTTTAATTATGTTTCTCCTACTGGAACAACGCTCAGGGAATATTTCTCCTGATTTCTTTTCTTTATGGAATCATGGAATGGTTTGGTTTGGGAGARACCTAAAAATCTTCATTATCTCATCCCACCCCTTCCAYTGACATTTTCCACCACTCCAGGTTGCTCCAAGCCCCATCCAACCTGGCCTTGGACACTTCCAGGGAKGGGATATTCCATATTTCATCTTTTTAATTTATTTTAAGCCACTCCCTGCATGAGTTTTTGAAGAGTTTTGGACCCTCTGTGAAGAACTTGTCCTTGAACATCAATTTGCTTTTCTTCCACAATCCCTGATCCCTCCTTGCTCCCTGTTCCATGTGTTAAAATCTTTCAAAACCAGGACAAAATTCTCCCAAAAAGCTAAAACCAAGCCTAAATGGATGCTTAAAATTCCAGGGAATTCTTTTGGGCTGCACATCCCCTGAGCTCCTCTAAACCACTTTTAGTAAATATTAATTACATTTCCATGCTGTTTTTTCCTTCCAAATCTGTTTTTCAGATTTCCAAATCTGTTCCCAGCTGTTGGATTTTGAGGTGATGCATTTTTTTCCCCCTCAGCCTTGTGGGAATTGTGCTCTACCTGTTCTGACTTTTAAATCTGGCTTTGCCTGCGTTGATCCCATTACATTTTATTTATAGCCCAAAGTGCTTCCTTGGAGCTCAGACATTGTCTGAGAGACAGGGATTGTTCCAGGAGCAGCTCTCCCACATTTCCTCATTTTCATTTTCCCTCTTCCCCTTATCCTGCTGTGGATAACAGGCTTGGGAAGGAGCTGGGTCTGATCTGAACCCTTAAATCTGCTTTAAATCACTTTATGGAAACGGCCCTTTGACATTTGACAGATATTGGGAATCTCCTGAGTGACAAATTCACCTCCAGGAAGTTTTAYTGGGATTTGCTCCCACAGCTCCATGGACCTGCTGAGGCCACCCTGGGCTGGGGGTCCCTGATTTGGTCCAAACACTCAGARCCTTCAAATCCTGGGCTTTGGCTTCTGAAAATTGGGGTTTGTGTCTTTTTTTGGGCTGGTTTTGTGTTTTGGTTTGGGTGCAGAAAGGCAGAATTTGGCTCAGAGAATTTTTCAGTGTTATRAAAATGTGCTCAAGAGAGGTTGAAACTCTTTTCTCCCTAAAACTCCCAGTGGTTTTGTCCTCTAAAAATTTGGGCCTTTACTCTCACACAAGTTTTGTAACTTCTTGGTTTGGGTGCAGAAAGGCAGAATTTGGCTCAGAGAATTTTTCACTGTTATAAAAATGTGCTCAAGAAAGGTTGAAATTCTTTTCTCCCTAAAAATCCTGATGGTTTTGTTCCCTAAAAATCCGAATTTGGGCCTTTACTCTCCGACAGGTTTTGTAACTTCTTGGTTTGGGTGCAGAAAGGTAGAATTTGGCTCAGAAAATTTTCACTGGTACAAAAATGTGCTCAAGAAACCTCGAAACTCTTTCCTCCCTTCCAATCCTGGTGCTTTTGTCCTGTAAAAATCAGGGTTTGTGGCTTTACTCTTGGGTTGGTTTTCTGCTTTGGTTTGGGTGCAGAAAAGAAGAATTTGGCTCAGAGAATTTTCATTGCTATAAAAATGTACTTAAGAAATCTTGAAACTCTTTTCTCCCCAAAAATCCTGGTGCTTTTGTCCTCTAAAAATTGGGGCTTGTGGCTTTACTCTTGGGCTGTTTTTGTGTTTTGTTTTGGGTGCAGAAAGGCAGAATCTGGCTCAGAGTTACAAAATGCTGCTCAAGAAAGTTTGAAACTCTTCCCTCCATAAAAATCCTGATGGTTTTGTCCCCTAAAAATCAGAATTTTGGCCTTTACTCTCCAACAGGCTTTGTAACTTCTTGGTTTGGGTGCAGAAAGGTAGAATTTGGCTCAGAGAATTTTTCACTGGTACAAAAATGTGCTCAAGAAATCTTGAAACTCTTTCCTCCCTTCCAATCCTGGTGGTTTTGTCCTGTAAAAATCAGAGTTTGTGGCTTTACTCTTGGGTTGGTTTTCTGCTTTGGTTTGGGTGCAGAATTCAGAATTTGGCCGAGAGAGTTAAAAAAAAATCTTCTCAAGAAAGACTGAAAATCTTTTTTCCCTTCAAATCCTGGTGGTTTTTGTCCTCTGAAAATCAGGATATTTGCCCTTACTCCTGGGCAGGTTTTGTGACTCCTTATTTTGGGTGCTGAAGGGCAGAATGGGCTCAGGGAATAATTCACTGGTACAAAAACGTGGTCAGGAGAGATTGAAGTTCTTTTCTCCTGTCTCTTATACACATCTAGATGTGTATAAGAGACAGCCTTATTTTGGGTGCTGAAGGGCAGAATGGGCTCAGGGAATAATTCACTGGTACAAAAACGTGGTCAGGAGAGATTGAAGTTCTTTTCTCCCTTCAAATCCTGGTGGTTTTGTCCTCTAGAAATGAGGATTTGTGTCTTTACTCTTGGGCTGGTTTTGYGGCTTCTTGGTTTGGGTGCAGAAAGGCAGAATTGGAATCAGAGAGATTTTCACTGGTACAAAAATGTGGTCAAGAAAGATTGAAACTCTCTTCTTTTGCCAAGTGCTACTGGTTTTTGGCTTTTGGAAAATCAGGATTTGTGCCTTTTTTGGGCTGGTTTTGTGGYTTGCTTTGGGTGCAGAAAGGCAGAATTTGGCTCAGAGAGTTATGGAAATCTGGTCAAGGGGGAATGAAACTCTTTTCTTGCTTCAAATCCTGGTGGTTTTTAACTCCTGAAAATCAGGATTTGTGTCTTTTTTGGGCTGGTTTTGGAAAGGACCTTAACTCCCATCCCATCCCATCCCATCCCATCCCATCCCAGAAAACACCTCAGTGTTTATTTAGAAGGCAGAGTGCTCCAAGCTTTCCCAGTCTGCTCCTTCTGGGAGCTGGGACTCCAACTGAGAATTTCCTTAAATCYTAATTCTGAGACAAAGCTGAGTTTTTGAACCTGCCCAGGACCAAAATATATTGAAAAAGATATTTTATTTATCAACCACTGACAGGGTACCACATCTGTGCTGTCTCCTTCCCCTCTGTTTTGAAGTCATGGCCCATCCTCAACCCCAGCTTTGAAAATTTCAGATTTCACCAAGCAGGAGGAGACACAAATCCAGGGATTTTTGGGAGCACTGCTGCTACCGATGGAGATYTCCTCACATCCCTGCCTGAAGACAGGGATCTGACCTTGGAAGAGCAAACCCAGCAGTGACAGCTCGGCTCGGGGGTGGCCTTGAAAGCAGAGATGGGTTTGGTGGCCTGGAGAGGGAGGAGGTGGAAGGGAAGGGCTGGAAATGCCGGCCAGCAGTGCAGGATTGGGTGTCAGGATGGAATTTTGTCAAGGACAACAGCTGGGGACACTTTGCAGGGTGTGGATGGGGGGAAGGCTCTGCCTTTGGAAAACAGGGGGGGAATAAGSCAGAATTCCTGTTGGAATCCTGGATTGAGAATTTTAAACTTTTTGTGCTGAAGGGCACAGACCCACAAGAAAATACTGTGTTGGACCTGAGGCCATGGAGAAGCTTCCAGAATGGAATGACAGAGCTGGGATTGTGGGTATGTGGGTTTCGAGATGCCAAGATGCGTGTGAGGATCACAGGGAGCGGAAACTCTAGACGTTCTGGGGTTTTAGAATGTAGTAATAGATATCAGGAGCAATGGAGGTTTTGGGGTGGAGGCTGGGCCTCCTTCTCCTTCTTCACCTTCTCGCTTCCCTTCCTTCACTCTTCAACCTTCTCCCTTCATTCTTTCTCGCTTCCCTTCCTTCTCCTTCTCCTTCTACCTTCTCCTTCACCTTCTCCTTCACCTTCTCCTTGGCTCTTCTCCTTCTTCTTTCTGTCTACGCTCTCGTCTTACTCTTTCTTCCCTCTCTTCACCTTCTTCACCTTCCACCCTTTCTCTCTTCTTCTTCTCTTTTCCTTCTCCTTCTCCTTCTCCTTTCTCCTTCTTTCCTCCTCCTTATCCTCCTCCTCCATCTCTTGGTGGTTTTTGTTGGCAAGTTGGATAAAAAGTCCCATTGAAGGCCACATGTGGTTGGTGTATTGGGTTAAAAGTGAAAAATAATTTAGGTGTCATTTTTAATTGGACAAGTTTATCCTTAAAAGCCTGTAGAGAGAGATAGTGGTCCTTTTGTAAGTTGTTAGTAGAATGCTGTAGAACTCACCACTTGTAATTTAGATAAGAAATAATAAACATCTAAGCCTGAGTGTGAAATGTCTCAAGTGCCTTCAATCCCRACCTTGACAGRGGCAGGGAAAAGAAGCCAAGAACTGGCAAATTCCCTGTGTGGGATGAAGGCTCCAGGGGAATCTGAGAATCAGCTCTGAGGTGGCAGTTCCAGGTGCCAGCGTGGTGGTTTTGGGGATGGAACTGAGGACAGAGGAGGCACAGAGCACCGGTGATGCTTTTCCTGTCCAGAATTGTCCCCCTGGCCTTGTAGGAATGAGGTTGGAAAGCCTGAGAGCTGTGATCTGTGATCTGTGATCTGTGATCTGTGATCTCAGATCTGTGATCTGTGATCTGTGATCTCCCTTCCCGGCATCCTGAGAGATCCGGGAAGGCGGAGATCAAATGAAAACAAAAGCAGAGAATGAACAAGTTCTGCTGATCTCATTGATTTTAATCAAATTGTGAACAAAGCCAAGGCACTGCGACTCCCAGGGCTTCTTAATTTTGTGTATCTGAGGCTGCACAGTTTTCTCTGGCTGGTTGAGGGCTGGCCACAGGTTTTCCAAGTGGAATTATTCTTTCTGTGGCCATACAGGGAYAGAAAACTGGGATGAGAAAATGATGGAATTATAAACTAATGAAATAAATGTGTAAGTTAAGCCAAGGTTATAATTTTGTGATCTCTCCTGGGTGATGGCAGCACTCAGGGGTCACTTCAGCTGCTTTTTGGGGTGCCCTAAAGGGAATTTGTGGGTCCTGTCTGGATCATTGGCCCTTTGGGGGCTGCAGAGCAGCAGTTTCAGTGCCCTGCTGGGTCCAACCTTGTTCTGGCAAAGGTGGGACTGCAAATTGCTGAGATTTATTTCAGACAGTGGGAACATGAATTAGAATTATATTATTTTATTTTATTTTATTTTATTTTATTTTATTTTATTTTATTTTATTTTATTTATTTTATTTTATTTATTTTATTTTATTTTTTTGAGATCCCCTAAACTACCGCGGGGATGCATCCCAGTTTTTAATTAACACTTTCTCTGCCAGGCCTCTGTATCCACCTCACTGCTAATCCCTGCTCCAGCCACTCAGGGATGGAGTGTGGTGCTCTTCCCTTAGGAGTCTCTGCTGTATGAAAATATTGAAATTTGGGAATTTGCTGATGCTCTCCCCTCTCCCAGGACTTTCTCCCCCGCTCTGGCACTGGCAGGTATTTTGTACATCACCCACATGACTGTGGGGTCACTGATGAGCTGCTGTTTCTCCACGGTGGGGCCTCGGGCAGTTGTTCCTCAGGTTCAGCTCCTTGGCACCGCTCTGAGTTCCCACTGTGGGACAAAACAAGCAGAGGATCCAGCCTGGGTGGCKCTGGGTCCCTTCAGGGATTCAGGAATCGGCCCTGGCAGCCTCCAGCTCCACGTGGAGATCAGCTGCAGGCCAGAGGGTCACTGAGAGAATGGGAAGGAAGAGAATAAAAACAGGGAAAAGGGAATGAGAGGAGGGGATTGTCCTGCTCTGGTCGAGGCTTGCAGTCTCCACCTCCATGCTGGGGGCACTTTTGGCCTCAAAGATTTTGGAGAGTCCAAAGGGACAAGGAGATGGTGCAAGCGGTCATGAGGCCCACAGGAGAGCAGCTGAGGCTCTTGCAGTGTGTGTGACAGCTGGAGCAGCACACTGAGGCAGAGCTCAGATTGCCAGCTCCTGCCCGAGGCGAGCTCCATCTCTGCTCTGGGCCAGGACAGCACCAGGCACGGCTGGAGCTGGCCAGGGCAGCTTCAGGCTGAGCCACGCAAGGTTCTCCCCCAGAGGTGCTGGCACTGCCCAGCTGCCCAGGCAATGGGCACGGCCCCGAGGCTGCCAGACTCAAGGAAATGCCCAGGCTGGCTTGCTGGGGCTCTGGCAGGTTGCTTTGGGATTATCATCCCTGTGGGTCCCTTCCAGCTCAGCACATTCCATACTGTGTGAGATTGAGGCAGGGGGAGATGAGATGGGGAGAAATTTGGGCATGCGCTGCAGGGATGGCCAGGTGGCGGCTGTTGGGGCTCTGGCAGGGCTGGGGTGGCTGTGTGACCTTGGGTCCCTTCAGCTCAGGAGTTCAAATGAAGAGAGCGAACAAACCCATCCAGGCAGCTCCTGCTGTCCCAGAGCTCTTGGGGACATCAAGGGCCTCTCCCAGTGTCCCCTCCTGGCGACAGGCAAAGTCTTCTGCTGTTGCCCAGCCTGGCCATGGGGGAAGGGAGGGGGCTCTGGGCTSCCCTGGGTGGCCAGGCTGGCTCACTGGGCTGGGCCATCCCATCAGCTCCGTGCCAGGGTGGGCTCAGTGGGATTTTGCTCCCTCGGCACAAGGACTGGGCTGTGCAGAAGGAATTCTTTGCTCAATGAACATCACAGCTCCCCCAGAGCTGCCACTGTGCTTTGTTTTCTGAAGAATGCCACTCTCTTCTTCCTTTTTTCTCTCTCTTTTTTTTTTTTTAATTTTACTCAAATGAGTATCTTGCACAAGAAAAAAAAAACCCAAAATCATCTGAGTTTCAGCTGTGCCTCCAAATGATGTCAGTTAGCGCCTGCCCCTTGTGAACTTCCCCTCTCCTCACCACATCCTGGTGGGGTTTTCTGTGTCAAGCTCCAGTCAAACCCTTCTGCCCGGAGGTAAATTTAGCCGAGCACCCACTCGTGATGAAAGGTGTGGGCAGAGCAGCCGCCCTCGGGGGCGGCAAAAAATTCTAATTATAGCAGGAACGGCTTCCTCTGCCCCATCGTTCTCACCACGTCACCGACTGCTTCTGCTCCGGGTCCTTCCTGAAACAGGAGCTGGGGGTGCTGAGACYGAGGGCAGGTGACAAGGGCAGCTTTGTTTGCCTTTGGCAGGGCGGGGAAGGTGAGCACCAGAGGGATTTTCTGCGAAAATTTCGAGTGGGCCCTTGAGAAGCTGGTTCAGTTTGCCTCCTGTAGGCTGGAGAACAAAAAGAGGTTGAAGTGCACTGGGAGAAGCTGAAGTTTAATTATTGAATTTCCATTTCATATCAAATTCTCCATTAGAAACTTTCCCATTTCTAGTTGTAGCCCAGACACTCTCGGGTGGTTTTTGGTGCTTTTTCTGTGGGTTTGGGTTTTCTGTGGGGTTGGGTTTTCTGTGGGGTTGGGTTTTCTAGGGGAAGTGAAAGGCTGCCAGACCAGGGTCCTGCTGTGTTGTGTCTGTGCCCTGCAGGGTCACCACGGCTGGCCTGGCTCCTGCAGGGGAGGGGACAAGCTCCAGCTGAGGTGGCACCTGGGCTTCACCCCCTGCACGGGATGCACCAGGCTGGGATTTTCCTACTGGGCAGAGCTCAGCGTTGGAAATGCCAAAATTGGGGATTTAATCTCTGCCTGGGCCGTTCACTTGAGARCTGACGATCCATGTGGGACCCTTCCAATATTCTGGACAAAAATCTGTAAAATATCCTGTAAAATATTCCATAAAAYATTCCRTAAAATAWTCYGTATAATTTTCTGTAAAATATTTCATAAAATATTCTGTAACACCACTTGGGTAGGCCCTGGCTGGCTGCAAATGAAATTTCCATTGCAGGAAGAGCTAAAAAAGGCATTTTTAGGAGATGCTGCTCCAGCATCCCTCCCAAGGGGGGCACAGCAGTGTCCTGTGTCCACCCCAGCAGCATCACTGGATTTTGGGACCCATTCCCTGTCCCTGTGTCCTTGTGCCTGTGGAGGCACAGCTGGGAAGAGCTGGAGCTTTGTGGGGTGCAAAGAGAGGAGAGATTYGGGCTTTTCCCAAACAACCACCTGTGAGAGCTGCCCCAAAGCAGGTGCCAGGTGCTGTCACAAGATTATCCCATGAAAYAGGGAGGCTTTTCCAAGAGAATTCATCCCGTGGCAGGCAGGGAATGGCTCTGGCTGAGCAGGTGCAATGTTCCTGCAGATAATATTCCCTGCTGTGATTTATCGCTGTGATTTATCCCGTTGTTTTTCTCCCTGGTGTTTGTGGATGCTGCCCAGGGCTGGTGATGGATCGCTCCCAGAACCTTTCTGCTGCTYTGTTTTTGGGGTTTCAGTTGGGTTTTATGGCAGCCCAGCCCTTTGTTGTGGTTATCAGCTCGGTGCTGAGGCTGGGGGGTCACAGCGAGGGGACAGAGGGGTCCTGGAGGGGCTGGGAACACAAACCCTGTGAGGAACCCCTGAGGGAGCTGGGGGTGCTCAGCCTGGAGAAAAGGAGACTCAGGGCTGCCCCCATCACTCTGCAGCTCCTGAAAGGTGCCTGTGCTCAGCTGGGGCTGGGCTCTGTCTCCAGGCACTGACACAACCAGAGCACACAGCCTCGAGCTGCACCAAGGGAAATACAGGGTGGATATCAGGAAAAGGATTTTTACAGAAAGAGTGATAAAGTTCTGGAATGTTCTGCCCAGGGAGGTGGTGGAGTCCCCATCCCTGGGTGTGTTTAACAAAGCCTGGATGTGGCACTGGGTGCCAGGGTTGAGTTGAGGGGTTGGGGCTGGGCTGTGACTTGATGGTCTGAAGGTCTCTTCCAACCCAGTGACATCTGGAATTCTGTGATTCTGTAAAACTCAAGGCACTTGTTCTACAAGCCAGGAGGAAATTCTGCCTCCTGTGCTGTCCTTATTTTCCAACCTTCTTCAAAGACGCTGGCTGCAGGGCAGAACAACATCCCTGAGGAGGATTCTTGTGAGGCCATTTCTGGAGGGAGGAAAAGCACTGAAACCAGGGCAAGGGGGACCGCCAAAACGCCTGGCTGCTGCTGGGCCTGTGATGAACTGGGCCAGCTCCAGCCTCACCCCTCCAACACTGAATGTGGCTCTTTGTGTGCTGCTCTCTGGACAGGACAGGCCACTCTTCCTGCCTGTGGCTTTGTCAACCCTGCCCATTTAGCATCTGTTTTCCCATGTGGTGCTTCACCTCCAAGCCCCAGAGCACCTGCCCTGGCCTTGCGGTCACCCATCTCCAGGCACTGACAGAACCAGCAGACACAGCCTGAGGCTGCCCCAAGGGAAATACACGGTTGGATATCAGGAAAAAGGATTTTTACAGAAAGAGTGATAAGTTCTGGAATGTTTCTCCAGGAAGGTGCGAGGTCCCCATCCTGGGTGTGTTTAACAAGCTGGATGTGGCACTGGGTGCCAGGTTGAGTTGAGTGTTGGGGCTGGTTTGGACTAATGGTCTTGAAGGTCTCTTCAAACCCAGTGATTCCTGGGAATTTGGAATCTGTGATTTTGTGTTGTATTCCTGTGCAATTCTGGGCAGCCAGAGTGGGAATAACTCTGGAATTAGGGGCTCAGGAATAAMAACTTGCTGTTCCTGAAAAGGGTGACATCAAGGTCCTGCAGGGTGGCACCAAACCTTGRTGTGGGTTTGGGACCATTCCAGAAATTCTTTTGGATGGATCCATCCCCCACAGAACAGGAGGCTGTGCCAGGCCGTGGGACAAAAAAAMCTGGGATTTGGGGTTTTACATGATGTTACCTCCATGGAGTGAAGGGGATTTGGTAGAAAACCCCCAAAATTCCAACCTGGTGAAGTCTTGGGGCTTCCAGGATTTTGTGCTGTGGGTGCTGCTTTGATCTGTTCCTTTGATCTGTTTGCATTTCCCAGGAACATTTTGGGTGGATTTGGCCAAATCCAGGGAGATGATGATTTATTGATGCAATGATGGTGCTTTAGGATTTTGCTTTGCTGTGGGACCCTCTGCCCTGAACCCAAGGTTCAGGGTGAGTTTTCCATACCCAAAAGTGAGGGATCCTCCTYCCCAGCAGGGATTGGGAAGGATTCCCCTCCCAAGCTGATGGAACAAAGTCAGGAATGATCTCTTCCCTTCTCCCTGGCTCAGCTTGGGACATTTTCTGGGAACAARCATCTCCCTGCCATGGAAATGACCTCATTTGCAGAAAATGTCTGTGGATTGTGAAAATCGTGTGATTCTGACACTGCTGCTCCTGTGCTGAGGTGCCAAACCCCGAGGCAGCAAAAATATCTCAACTTGAACATTGATCCCTCTCCTGTGTGTGCAGAACCCTTGGAATTCTTGGGATTCTGTTTTCCCACATCTCCAGGGCGGTGGTGGGAGCTGGGARCAGGTTTGGGATGCTYGGGATGAAATCATCCAGCTGTTCTCTGAATCAGCTTTTCCTCATCATTCCCTCCAGGAATTGCTGGTGGTTTTTTTTCCAGGAATTGCTCAGGGAAAGCAGCAGGGATGTCTCTCCCACAGGCAAYGGTCAGGAAATCACAGAACCACCCAAGACCTCCCAGATCCTCCGGGCCAGCTTCAAACCAGGGATGTTGTGGCCCTGCCTCAATGCCAGATGGATAACAGGGAAWAATTCCTCTCTTTTGTGGTGTAGGGTAAATGTGGGGGTGGATTTGGGGATCTTAGAGGTCTTTTCCAACTTTAGGGGAAGGTTTTTTTAGGATTCAATGATCATTCCCATCAAATGAATTCTGGTGTGTGCAGAGATAATCCTGACCTGACCAGGCCATGGGTGGGGAGGGTTCCTGATGTCCAACCCCAGCACCATCCTAAAATCTCCCTAAAATCTCCCTAAAATCACCCTAAAATCACCCTAAAATCACCCTAAAATCACCCTAAAATCACCCTAAAATCACACTAAAATCATCCTAATATCATCCTAAAATCACCCTAAAATCATCCTATCACTCTTAAATAACCCTAAAATCATCCTAATATCATCCTAATATCACCCTAAAAATCACCCTAATATCATCCTAAAATCACCCTAAAATCACCCTAAAATCACCCAAAAATCATCCTAATATCACTCTTAAATAACCCTAAAATCATCCTAATATCATCCTAATATCACCCTAAAATCACCCTAATATCATCCTAAAATCACCCTAAAATCACCCTAAAATCATCCTAATATCACCCTAAAATCACCCTAAAATCACCCTAAAATAATCCTAATATCATCCTAAAATCACCCTAAAATCACCCTAAACCACATTCCCAAGTGTCACATCCAGATCTTGAATGCTTCCAGGGATGGGAACTCCACCACCTCCCTGGGCAATTTCTTCCAATCCTACAGGAAAAACCCCAATTCTGATATTTAATGAGAACCTCTGGGGGCTCAGCTTGCTGGAGACACTTTTTGAGGGTGATAAAACCAGAAATACCAAGGTTGGAAAAGACTTCTAAGATCCTCAAGTCCAASCATCAACCCATGTTCATCTCATACCTCTAAATAAAATTATTCATTATAAATCTGGCATTGAGGTAGAACCACAATATCTCTCTTTTGGAGCATGATAAGGAAACAACTCCCCATAAAACCCTTGATTTCAGGGCTGTAAAAAAACCCCAACCCCTCTGTTGTTTGTTCTGCTGCTGTTTCATGGATCACCTGAGCCAGGAACTGACATAAAATACCTCAGGTTGTAATAACTGTGCACAGAACCACGAGATCTGCAGGGAAAACCCCTCTGAATTTCACCAGGGCTTGGTTTTATTCAGATTTCCGGGGCTCCTCGAGGTCGAGAGGAAAGAGGAGGCACCTTTGCTCAGGCACCCATCAGGAGGGGAAGTGTGTGAACAAAAGCTCCGCTTGGGGAGAAATTAATCAATAATTAGTGAGGGACGGAGCAATAATTAGTGAGAGATGGAGCGATAATTAGTGAGAGATGGAGCAATAATTAACCAGGGATGGAGCAAGAAGCAGCCAAGGCTCTGGAGGGCACTGAGAGGGGTGCTGGGCTTTCAGTACCAACCCAAACCTGTGGAATTTTCCCYCAAAATTGGGACAGAGCCCTGCAGGAGATGAGAGGGGATTGGTAGAGAATTCTAGAATTCCACCCAAAACCCTGGATGAGGGAGCTGCCAAATCCCCCAGTGCAGGGACCCTGCTGGGYTCTACTTTGAAGTTTTTTAAGGGAATCAAAAGAGGTTGCAAAGTCAGGCTGGGGTTTGGATCAGCTTCCAAAAAAAATCTGTGAGGGGGAAACTCTCACTTAGATTTAGAGCTGATTTTTAAAGCTGCACCCTTTAAAAATGATGGAAGAGAAACTGAAATGATGATGATGGATGGTGGAGGAGAAAGTGCAATTCCCTTTGGGCAGTGTTTGATTTCAGTTTGTTTGTGCTGTGGGTGGGGAGGGTTTGGGGTGGCCCAGGAGGATTTAAACAGTGCAGGGAAAACTTGGACAGCTCAGCATCGAGTTCTGGCCATCCCTGAAGGAAGCAAACAAAGGCAGTGGATGGGGAAAATCGTGATGGAAAATAATAATTGATGTTTTCAAGCATTTGAGATTTGTGGTTCTGCTCTGCCTGAGATCATTATCCTGAGCACCACCTTGAAGTGTTTCTTGGTGGCAGAGGCTCTGGCTAAAAAAAGTTCAAGATTTACCTCTGAAGAAAGATGAAATGGGTTTTCACAAAGAAGGGGGGACAAAAAAGGTGGTTTTGTAGGATAAATTAAGCAACAAGTGGTGAAGAGAAGCCAACCCAAGTTTCCTATTGAGGTTTTGCTGCAACAAAGGAACAAAGAGAAAGCCTGAAAGGCTGAAAAAGCAAATTTAAAACAGGCAACTGATGGAAACTTGTCAAAGCTCTAGAGAACGAAACTGAAAATTCCGCACCTGGCAGGTGCAGCAGTGGAGCTAGGATTGCCAAGAGCAGCTGTGGCTGCCCCTGGCAGCCCGCAGTGCCCAAGGCCAGGCTGGGCATTGGGCTGGAGCCTCTGGCACAGTGGGAGGTGGCCCTGCATGCAATGAGCTGGCATTGAAGAATCCCTTCCCAGCCAAACCATCTGGCATTCCCATTCCTGAATCAAGGATGGAAACCAAGCACCAAAACCCATTGCAAGCAACTGGAGAAAGAAAGGAAAGAATGATTTCCTGGCTGGTTGCAGGTGCCCCCAGTGCCATTTGCCACAGGGGGTTGTAGCCTGGCAAGGCTGGTTAGAGAGGTTGGGCTGTGCCAGGGTGCCCAGAGCAGCTGTGGCTGCCCGCTGGAGCCCTGGCAGTGCCCAAGCCAGGCTGCGCATTGGGGCTGGGAGCACCTGGCACACGTGGAGGTGGCCCTGCCATGGCAGGGTGGCACTGGGTGGGATTCTGCCCCTTCCATCCCAAACCAATTGGGGATTCCATGAATTCCTTGAAGACACAGGCTTGAAGAGACAGTGGAGTTTTTATAAAGCAGGGACACCTCATGCTTAATTTACATTAAAAGCTTAAAGGACTGCTCAAATTTGGACTCAGCGATCCAACACTGAGCACCAAACCTTTAAAGGAGCTTCTCCGGCCTGGTTGTCACAGGAAGGTTCATGGCATCTCCAGAGGGATCCCTGATTTCTCTGCTTCAGGGACACGCACATGGAGCCTTTTCCAAGCATTTCTGAATTTTGGGAACCTTCCCTTTCAGGTTCTGTTTCTTCCAGAAATTTAGGCAGAGCCATGAGCTGCACAGAGGAGAATGAGGGATGCTCCTGGGTGTGCAGCTCCTCAAACAAACAAAGGAATCTTGCAAGATGGGGTTTATTAAGGTGGGAAAGACCTTTAAAACCTTTAAGTGCAAACCACCAGCCCAGCACCACCATGGTCACACCTTGATCCATGTCCCCAGTGCCCACATCCATAGGGTTTTTTGGACACCTTCAGGGAGGGGACCTCAAACCCGCCCTGGGCAGCCCTGCCAAGCGACTGAAGCACCCTGTCCAGGCATGAAATTTCCCCAATATGCAAAAAATGGGATGTTTTAAGGACATTCAGGCTCCTTTTCTGTTGTTGGTGTGAGGGTTTGGAGCTGTGGGGGACACAGGAAATGTTCCCTGCCAGAAGGGCTGGGCAGGGAACACCTCTGCTGCTGGGCTTGCATTGGATGGATCATTCCCTTGTGGGAAAAGCCTTTGGATTCTGGTGCTCAGCATCCCAGAGAGATGAGTGGGAAAAGAGCTCCAAGGCCATCGAGTCCCAGCTGCAATCCCCACTTGTCCCCAGCCCAGAGCTCCTGAGTGCCACCTCCAGGAATTCCTGGGCACTCCAGGGATGGGGCACTGCAAACCTGCCGGCAGCCCTGGCAAGGCCTGAGCCCCCTTTCCATGGGGAAATTCCTGCTGTGCCCACCCTGCTGCCTGCCCAGCCTGAGGCCGTTCCCTCTGCTCCTGTCCCTGTTCCCTCGAGCACAGCCCGACCCCCGGCTGTGCCCTCCTGGCAGGAGCTGTGCAGAGCCACAAGGGCCCCTGAGCCTCCTTTGCTGCAGGCTGAGCCCCTTCCCAGCTCCCTCAGCCGCTCCTGGGGCTCCAGCCACCCTTCCCAGCTCCATTCCGTCGCCACTGAACACTCTTCCCAGCCCCTCCAGGCCCTGTTTGCCATAAACTGTCCCCAGGATCTGAGGAGCCTCAGCAGGGCCAGCACAGGGCAGGATCACATTTTCCATCAGGAAATGTTCTTTTAAAGAATRAGCTAATGTTTGTTTCTGAAGCAGATCTTGTTGATGATCAAGATTGAAACTGTGCTTTGGGACAGGGGAAACTCCATAAAACCACAGATTGGGTTTCGGGCCTGCATGGCGATTACCTGTTACAATCTGTAAATATATAAAGAATTTGTTATTTTTTAGTTCTGGTGACTCTCAGAGACAATCAAAAGACCAGCATCTTGTGCTGAGCAACACTTTTAGCCTAAATCTAAATGAATTAATGATGGGCYTGGAGCTCCGTTCCAGTCCCGCATTTGCACCATGAAGCGTCCTAGGCCGTAAATTCCCTTCTTTATGGGATTTCTGCAGCTGTTGTTGTTCCCTGGATGAATCCATAAATTGGATTCACCAGAACATTCCCCATTCCTGCCTCTTGCCCTCCTCCCCTCGCTGGTGGCCCAGAGCAGGGCAGGGTGGCAGCAGTGGTGGCCTTGGTGGGACACGGCCCATGGGATGGGTCTGGCTGGGAGGGATGGGAGCAGGAAAAGRGGGTTTGTGGTTTTGGGGTATGACAGGGGGATTTGTGGTTTTGGGGTATGGAAAGGGGGGGTTCTGGTTTGGGGGCAGGAAAGGGGGTCTTTCTGTTTTGGGGCAGGGAAAGGAGGGTTTCTGTTTTTGGGACAGGAAAGGGGGTTTTCTCTGGCCTTGGGGCAGGGATAGGGGTGTTTCTGTTTCGGGGCATGAAAAGGGAGGTTCTGTTTTTGGGGCAAAAAAGGGGGGTTCTGTTTTTGGGGCAAAAAAAGGAGGGTTCTGTTTTTGGGGCAGAGATACTGGTGTTTCTGTTTTTGGGGCAGGAAAGGGGGTTTCTGGTTATGGGGCAGGGAAATGGATTTGGGGCAGGGACAGGGGCGTTTCTCTCACTTTGGGGCAGGGAAAGGGGTGTTTCTGTTTTTGGAGCAGGAAAGGGGTGGTTTTGGCTTTGGGACAGGAAAAGGGGGTTTCTCTCTGGCTTTGGGGCAGGTAAAAGGGGGAGTTCTGGTTTTGGGGCAGGGAAAGGGAGTTTCTGGTTTTGGGTTGTTGTTTCTGGGGCATGGAAAGGGGTGTTTGTCTGATTTTGGGGCTGGGAAATAAGGGTTTCTGTTTTGGGGGCAGGAAAGGGGAATTTCTCTCTATATTTGGGGTAGAGAAAGGGGGTTATGGTTTTTGGGGCAGAGAAAGGGGGTTTCTGTTTTGGGGGCAGGAAAGGGGAATTTCTCTCTATATTTGGGGTAGAGAAAGGGGGTTATGGTTTTTGGGGCAGAGAAAGGGGGTTACGGTTTTTGAGGTAGAGAAAGGGGGGTTTCTCTGGCTTTGGGACAGGAAAAGGGGGTTTCTCTCTGGCTTGGGGGCAGGAAAGAGGAGTTTCTGGCTTTAGGGCTGGGAAGAGGGATTTCTGTTTTGGGGGCAGGGAAAGGGGGTTTTCTCTCTGTTCCTGGGGCAGGGAAATGGATGTTTCTGGTTTTGGGGCAGGAAAGGGGGAGGTTCTTTTTTTGGGGTGGGGGAAGGGGTGTTTCTCTGGCTTGGGGAGAAGGAAAAGGGGGTTTGTGGTTTTGGGGTATGGAAAGGGAGGTTTCTGGTTTTGGGGCAGGAAAAGGGGGTTTCTGTCTGGCTTTGGGGCAGGAAAGGAGTGTTTCTCTCTCTGGTTTTGGGGCAGGAAAAGGGGGTTTCTGGTTTTGGGGTGTTGTTTTTGGGGCAGGAAAGGGGGATTTCTCTGGCTTTGGGACAGGAAAAGGGGGTTTCTCTCTGCTTTTGGGGCAGGGAAATGGGTGTTTGGTTTTGGGGCAGGAAAGGGGGGTTTGTGTTTTTGGGGCAGGGAAATGGGTGTTTCTGTTTTTGGGTAGGAAAGGAGTGTTTCTGTTTTTGGGGTAGGGAAATAGGGGTTTGTGTTTTTGGGGCAGGAAGAGGGGTGTTTGTCTGGCTTCGGGAAAAGAAAGGGCAGTTTCTGTTTTTGGGGCAGGGACAGGGGCATTTCTCTCTGGTTTTGGGGCAGGAATGGGGGAGTTTGGTTTTGGGGCAGGAATAGGGGGGTTTCTGTTTTCAGAGCAGGAAAGGGGTTTTTCTGTTTCTGGGGCAGGGAAAGGGGATTTCTTTCTGTTTTTGGGGCAGGTACAGGAGTGTTTCTCTCTGCTTTTTGGGGCAGGAAAGGGGAGTTTCTGCTTTTGGGGCAGGGGCATGGGGGGTTTCTCTAGTTTGGGGGCAGGGAAGGGGGCATTTCTCTCTGTTTATGGGGCAGGAAAAGGGTTTTTCTGTTTTTAGGGCAAGGACAGGGATGTTTCTGTTTTTGGGGCAGGAAATGGGTGTTTCTGGTTTTGGGGCAGGGACAGTGGGGTTTCTCTCTGGCTTTGGGCTCCTGAGTGTGTTGGTTCTGGAGATGCTGCTTAGGGAATAATCAGAGTGAGAAATGACAAAAAATCTAAACAAGGGGCTCTGAAGTGCAGCCCCACCCCATGGATTGACCAGATCAAAATTCCTGCCTTGTACCACAAACCTGGCCCCAATATAACACATTATATTATTAAATGTAATAAAATAAACACAATACATAGAACAAATACACTAAATAGCAAAAAATAGCAAGAAATACAATAAACACAATTAGCACAATGAAAATAATAAATACAACAAATAGCAATAAATACAATAAACACAATAAATATAAATACAATAAACACAATTAACAGAAGAAAGACAACAAATAGCAATAAATGCAATAAACACAACACAATAAAAATAATAAATACAACAAATAGTAAATAAAATTAATGCAATAAACACAACAAATATAAGGCAGCCATGTGCACAGGGACAGAAATTCCCCATTTTTCTGTGGGTTCCAGCACATTTTGGGTCTGGCTGCTCCCACTTGTGCCACTTGTCTTTAGTTAATATCTACRTTCACATATGTAAAAACAAGAATATTTAGTGCCAGGTGACAAACTGAATGTGTATTTATGGATTATTTATCTGTGGGAGTGTTCCCAGCCTGGTTTGCAGCAATATCAACCAGCAGAGAATTAGAAAAGCAATAATCCTGAATATCAACAATRATATCTCAAAAACCTTTCTGCACAAACATGGCTGCAAGGCATTTTCACTGCTCAGAGCGTCCCCCCTCCGTGCCCAGGGGCTAAACCAAAGCTCAAGGGAATTTTAGGCCAAAAAAAAAGGATTTTTCTGAGGATTTTGCTCAGCACAGGAGCTGTGAGTGAGAGCAGCACGTGCTCGAGCAGACGGAGCTTCATCCCCTTCAGGTCCTGCAGAGGCATTTCTGTCTTGCTTCAACCTCCAGAATATTTTATTTATTTATTTYTCTATTTATTCATTCATTTATTTCTCTTTCACATCGAGTTTTTGTTGGTTTTGTTGTTGTCCAAAAAAATTGCCAGCCAAAAGCAAAACACAGAATGAGATTTTTCATCCTGGCCGGGTGTGGGTTTGGGCTGATTCCTGTGGAGTGATGCAAATTTGAGTGGTTAAATTTTAGAAATCAGCTGGAGATTTATCTCAGCTGCTCAGACAGCTTTAAAAAATTAAAAATACACAGGAAAAAATACACAAAAAGTGAAGATAGAAGTGATGGGGACCTGGATTTCGTCTTTGCTGAGTGATACGACACCACAGAAAATTAGGTGCTGATTTTTATTTTCCCTTTTTTTTCCTTTTGCCCAATCTGTGGGGTTTTTAAGGAATTTTCCCATCCCTGGTGATTTTTAAGGAGTTTTCCCAGCTCTTGTGATTTTTAAAGAGTTTTCCCATCCCTTGTGGTTTTTAGGGAGTTTTCCCAAACTTTGTGGTTTTCAGGGAGTTTTCCCATCCCTTGTGATTTTGAAGGAAAAATAAAAATTGGTTTTTTAAGGAAAAAATACACAAAAAGTGAATATGGAAGCAATGGGGACCTGGATTTTGTCTTTGCTGAGCGATACAACACCACGGAGAATTAGGTGCTGATTTTTATTTTCCCTTTTTTTCCTTTTGCCCAATCTCTGAGTGTTTTAGGGAGTTTTCCCTAAAAAAGTTTCCCAAGAAAAGTTTTCCCTTGTGATTTTCAGGGAGTTTTCCCATCCATTGTGATTTTTTAGGAAAAGCAATTAATCCTGAATATCAACAATGATATCTCAAAAACCTTTCTGCACAAACATGGCTGCAAGGCATTTTCACTGCCTCAGAGCGTCCCCCCTCCCTGCCCAGGGGCTAAACCAAAGCTCCAGGGAATTTTAGGCCCAAAAAAAGGATTTTTCTGAGGATTTTGCTCAGCACAGGAGCTGTGAGTGAGAGCAGCACGTGCTCGAGCAGACCGGAAGCTTCATCCCCTTCAGGTCCTGCAGAGGCATTTCTGTCTTGCTTCAACCTCCAGAATATTTTATTTATTTATTTCTCTATTTATTCATTCATTTATTTCTCTTTCACATCGAGTTTTTGTTGGTTGCCAGCCAAAAAGCAAAACACAGAATGAGATTTTTCGTCCTGGCCGGCGTGGGTTTGGGCTGATTCCTGTGGAGTGATGCAAATTTGAGTGGGTTAATTTTAGAAATCAGCATGAGATTTATCTCAGCTGCTCAGACAGCTTTAAAAAATTAAAATACACAGGAAAAAATACACAAAAAGTGAAGATAGAAGTGAATGGGGACCTGGATTTCGTCTTTGCTGAGTGATACGACACCACAGAAAATTAGGTGCTGATTTTTATTTTCCCTTTTTTTTCCTTTTGCCCAATCTGTGGGGTTTTAAGGAATTTTCCCATCCCTTGGTGTTTTAAGGAGTTTTCCAGCTCTTGTGATTTTTAAAGAGTTTTCCCATCCCTTGTGGTTTTTAGGGAGTTTTCCCAAACTTTGTGGTTTCAGGGAGTTTTCCCATCCCTTGTATTTTGAAGGAAAAATAAAATTTGGTTTTTTAAGGAAAAAATACACAAAAAGTGAATATGGAAGCAATGGGGACCTGGATTTTGTCTTTGCTGAGCGATACAACACCACGGAGAATTAGGTGCTGATTTTTATTTTCCCTTTTTTCCCTTTTGCCCAATCTCTGAGTGTTTTAGGAGTTTTCCCTAAAAAAGTTTCCCAAGAAAAGTTTTCCCTTGTGATTTTCAGGGAGTTTTCCCATCCATTGTGATTTTTAGGATCTTTCCCATCCTTTGTGATTTTTAAGGAGTTTTCGCAACTCTTATGGTTTTAAGAGTTTTCCCATTCCTGGTAATTTTTAAGGAGTTTTCCCCTCCTTTGTGGTTTTTAGGGAGTTTTCCCAAACTTTGTGGGTTTCAGGGAGTTTTCCCATCCCTTGTGATTTTTAAGGAATTTTCACATCCCTGGTGATTTTTAAGGAGTTTTCCCACCCCTATAATTTTTTAGGGAGCTCTCCCATCCCTTGTGGTTTTCAGGAGTTTTCTCACCCTGGTGATTTTCAGGAATTTTCCCCACCCTTTGTGATTTTTTAAAGAGTTTTCCCATCTCTTCTGTTTTTACTGAGTTTTCCCATCCCTGCTGATTTTTAGGGAGTTTTCCCTTCCCACCCTTTGTGATTTTCAGGGTGTTTTCCCACACCTGGCGATTTTTAGGGAGCTTTCCCATCCCTGTGGTTCCCGGGGTGCAGGTTGGAAGTGCAGCACGGGCAGGCAGGCAATAATTGCAATATTTGATCAGGCAGGGCAGTAATTGCAGTATTTGATCAGGCAGGGCAATAATTGCAATATTGATCGGGCAGGGCAATAATTGCAGCATTTGATCAGGCAGGGCAATAATTGCAGCATTTGATCAGGCAGGGCAATAATTGCAATATTTGATCAGGCAGGCAGTAATTGCAGTATTTGATCAGGCAGGGCAATAATTGCAATATTTGATTCGGTGCAGGGCAATAATTGCAATATTTGATCGGGCAGGCAATAATTGCAATATTGATCGGGAGGGCAATAATTGCAGTATTTGATCGGGCAGGGCAATAATTGCCAGTATTTGATCGGCAGGCAATAATTGCAATATTTTGATCCGCTGGAGCTCAGCCCTTATCTGTTCCCAGAGTGTTTCCTCTTGGCACGGCTCGCAGGAAAATCCTTCTGGCACTTGCTTTGGATTAATCCTGGAATAATCTCCCGGAGAAGTGGCCCGAGGCCAATTGTTGAAGCCAATTAAAACAATGGTCGGGATTAACCCCTTCAGGGCGCGGAAAGCACACGCCCGGGAGTTAAACTGAGAAAAGCAAAGTGTTTGAAGATGCCAGAGGTTTAAAACAACCTGAGCTGAGGGTTTCCCTTTGCATCATCCCCGGGGAATTGGGGTTTTTATTTGCCCTGTTCGTGGCCAAAATAACTCTGCAGCTGCCCAGAGAGGGTGTTCGGGCCAGAGCTTTGCCATAGATACATTGGCCATATATACATGATATATATTTATACATTATATATATTTGTACATTTCGATATTATACATTATTTACAAATATAAAAATTATATACATTAAATACAAATATTTTTACAATATATATTATAATCTATATATATCGTTATATTATATATATACATAAATATATTGCCATACATACATACATTGGCCAGATATACATTATATTTATTTATACATTACATATATTATACACTATAACATATTCATACATTATACATATTGATACATGTATAAACATATACATTTATAATATACAATAAATATATTGCCATATATACATGTATCGATTTATACATTATTATATCTATACTTTATAAATATTATACATTATACATATTTTTACATGTATACAACATATACATTATACATACACACATATATATTGCCATATAGACATTGCCATATATACATTATATAAATTTATACATATACATGTTTATACATTTACATATTATACATTATGTTACATTTTTACATGTATGCACATACAACATTTATATATAAATACACACTTATTATTCCCTATATATACTTTTTTGGTTGCTTTTTTAAAGGTTGCTGTCTGTGCAATGGCATTAAGTCTGATGGGGTTTGTCTGATGGATATAAATATATACATACATACACATATACATTATATATACACACATATATATTGCCATATATACATTGGCCATATATACATTATATCTATTTATACATTGTACATATTTATACATTTACATTTTTATACATTATATATATTTATACA
>NDFG01000464.1:84424-109179 GCA_002167245.1 Sporophila hypoxantha
TGTGTGACAATGCAGCCACTTTAAGTTCTGATGGCCGCGGTTTTGCGTCTGATGGGGGTGTTATAGTTATATATTAATACATAATTTTATACAATAGTATACATTATATTTTTTATTATATTATAGCCATATACACTTTTTGTTGTTTTTGTAAAGGAGCTGTGTGTGACAATTGGCGCCTAAGTCTCTGATGGGTTTGTCTGATGGTTATAAATATTATACATATTTCTACATAATACACATATACATTATATATTATATACACATAAATTGCCATATAACATAGGCATATATTAATTATATCTATTTATACATTATAATATTATACATTTTATACATATTTTACGTGAATATACATACACATTATATATTACACATATATATATTTCCATATATACATTTTTTGGTTTGTTTTTTTTTTAAAGGACCCTGTGATGTGCAATGTGCTAAGTCTGATGGGTATAAATATTATACATATTTATCATGTATTCACATATACATTATATATATACAAATATATATACCATATATACATTTTTTGTTTGTTTTTTAGAGGAGCGTCTCTGTGACAATGGCGCTAAGTTGATGGGCATTATACCTATTTATACATTAATATACATTGATATTTGATACACACATATATATATACTGCCATGTATACATTGATTTTTGGGTTTGTTTTTTTAAGGAGCTGTGACGATTGGCAGTAAGTCTGATGGGTTTTGTCTGATGGTATAAATATTATACATATTATACATGTATCATTTTATATATATACACATATATATTACCATATATAATTTTTTTTTTTTTAGAGGCAGCTCTCTTGTGACAATTGCCTAAGTTTGATGGGCATTATTATACATATTTTATACATTAATATACATATACATTATATATATACTGCCATTATACATTGATTTTTGGGTTTTGTTTTTTTAAGGAGCTGTGAGTGACAATGGCACTAAGTCTGATGGGTTTTGTCTGATGGGTATAAATATTTTACATATTTATAAATGTATTACATTTATATATATACACAATAGTATATGGCCATATACACATTGGGGTTTGTTGTTTTGGGATTTTTTTAAGGAGCTGTGTGTGAACAATGGCACTAAAAGTCTGATGGGTTTGGTCTGATGGTATAAATATAATACATATTTATAAATGTATACATTTAATATATTATACCTATATATGGCCATATACACATTGGGTTTTTGTTGTTTGGGGTTTTTTAAGGAGCTGTGAGTGACGTGACAATGGCGCTAAGTCCGATGGGTTTGGTCTCTTTTTGCTGTTATCCCCCCCCCGGCCGGGCGGGCAGCGATTCCTGGGAGCGATGTCTCACCGGAATGAATGGCAGGAGGCAGACAAAGAGCTGGCTTTGTGCGCTGATGAATGAGGAGAGCATGTGGGTGGCTGCTGAGCAGCGCTCCCTCCTCAGCCTCCTGCCACCCCGCTCAGCTTTCCTGGTGTTTTCCTCAAAAAAAAAACAACCACCGGGAATTCAGAGCAAATCGAGGRGTTCGGGGAGAAAATGCTCCCCCAATAAATTAAGGTGACTCAGGTGGTGTTAAAGGTCTTGAAGGAGCAGGGTCTGGCCTGGGGTTAATTTAATTAATGTTATCATCATCATCTCGCAGCTGCCTCTGCTTTTGCTCGCGGTTACACCCGTGAATGAAGCGCCYGGAGCTGTGGGATTGCTGCAGGAAATGCTGAAATCGGTGTAGGATCATCCCCACCCATCCCCGGGTGTCCCGCCGTGCCTCAGCTCCCTCCCCGTGCATTCCCTGTGTCCCCTGCCCGCAGGGTGGCATTTCCCCTGCAGGGTGGCACCTCCAGGGATTGGCACAGGAGCAGGGACAGGGCTCAGCTGCAGCAAAACCCTCTCAGTTTCCAGAGCTGAGCAGCATTTACCGAGGGTGATGTGTCTGTGCTCCTCTYCTGCTGCGCAAATTCCCCCAAATTCCTCTCCCTGCCTTCCTCCCTGCTGGGCTGAAATCCCTTYGGCAAAGATTCCTGGGGGGCACAAGGTGGCAGAGTCTAAACCTGGCCTAAAACCCAGCAAAACCTCCCATGTCCTGCTTGGAGCAGGGTTTTCCTGGGGGTGCAGCCTAAACTTGGCTCTGCTCTTGCCCTTCTGGAGGATTTTTCCTGCTGTGGTATAAGACAGACAGAAAGAAAGACAAGAAAGAAAGAAAGACAAGAAAGAGAGAAAGAGAGAAAGAAAGAGAGAGAGAGAGAGAGAGAGAAAGAAAGAAAGAAAGAAAGAAAGAAAGAAAGAAAGAAAGAAAGAAAGAAAGAAAGAAAGAAAGAAAGAGAAAGAAAGAAAAAGAAAGAAAGANAAAGAAAGAAAGAAAGAAAGAAAGAAAGAAAGAAAGAAAGAAAGAGAAAGAAAGAAAAAGAAAGAAAGAAAAAGAAAGAAAGAAAGAAAGAAAGAGAGAAAGAAAGAGAGAAAGAAAGGAAGGAAGGAAGGAAATGAAATATAGGAATAGCAATAGGAATAATAATAATAGGAATAATTCTGAATCCCTGCTCCACAAAACCCCCCGTGGCCTCCTCGCTGTCCTGCCCTTTCTCCCCAAGCTCTCCCCTAAATCAGCTTTCTCCAGGAAAGGGAAAATGAATAAAGCAAGAGGACAAACCCAGCTGATTTTGGGGACAGCTGGGGGAAGCTGCCCCTCGGGATTTAATTTTTTCAAGCCAGGAACTTCCTGCTTTCCCTGGGTTAGTGGTTTTTTGGCTTTTTTAAAATCTTTTCTGTGTCCCCCAGCCCCCAGGGATGGGTTGGGACRTGCACAGACCCCAAGGAGGGATGCTGTGGGCATTTCCCCCATTCCTTCACCTCCCAGGGCTGTCATTCCTTTCTCTGMGCCAGGAAAGGAACATCTGGTTCTAGGAGGAGCCCTGGGAGGTGTCACAGGCTCACTGCTCACTCCTGATTCCTGCTTTCCTCCAGCTTTTCCAACAGCTGCTCCTATTCAGCCCCAAACTCTGCACATCCAATCCCAAAAATCTGGAATTTTTATCCTCTCAGTCTCACAGTCATTTCCAGAGCCCAGGGGTTGAGTGGTGGTGTGAGATTTGGGACCTTGGTGGCACAAAGAGGCAGCAGAGAATTCAGCCAAAGGCAATTTTAACCCACAAGTCCCACCCAGGGCGATTTTGGTTTTTTTTTCAGGGCTTTTTGGGGGCCATTTCTAGCCCTGGGTATTGCAGCCTGAGTGAGAAAAGCTTAGAAATGGCTGAGAAGTTACATTACAGGAAATAAATCAATTAARTATTTATTTAATAACTCATTTAATGGCCATTTAATCACCAGGAGCGCGTGCCTGGGGCAGTCACCCCCCTTTTCTCCTGAGAATGCTCCAGGCAGGGAAATCCCTCCTTGGAACCTGCATGTGGAGCACCCAGATGTGCACACAAAACAAATTCCTCTCCTTTTTTATCCCCAAAAATCCAATTTGCAGGTGCACTTTGCACAGCCAGAGCTCAGCAGCCTCATGTCCCACCCTGGGAGTTCATTCCCAGAGCAGAYCCAGGTGTAGCAGAGCTCAAATCTGTGGGGAAAGAGTTTAAACCTGGCTTAAAACCCAGCAAAACCTCACTTTTCTGCCATGTCCTGCTTTGAGCAGGATCCTCCTGGGGGCTGCAGCCCAAACCTGGCTCTGCTCTGGCCCTCCCTGAGGGATTTTCCTGCTTTTCCAGCCACTGGTGCTGTTTTTTGAGGAATAATTCTGAATTCCTGCTCTCCTCTGCCATGGAAATCGCTCGTGGCCCCCTCGCTGCAGAGCCAGGATCAAAGAAAGAGAAAAAGAAAATTCTTTGCTCCTCTGGGATAATCTCCTGCCCCAGTCCTCACAGAAACTGAGGGAATTCAGCCAAAAATAACGAGCTTGGAACAGGGAACCCACCTGGGTGCTCCTTTCACCCTTCCTGCCTGTGACCTGGGGTTCTGGAGAGATTTAACTGATGGTTAATGCAGATCCAACACCAATCTGTGCATCCCCTTTTGCTGCATTTCACCAGAAAAATGAAATAAAAACGCCACGGGCCAGGAAGTTGGGCCAAGTCAGACACTGAGCAGTGGGCTGGAGTTAATCTCAGATGTTTTTCTGATAGGGTGTGGAGAAATTGATTTGTAAAAGATTCATAATAACCAATTAATAACTATATTAAAATAATACAATAATGCATATATACAATAATAATTCAAATTCATATATAACAGAAAATAATTCATTATAAAATAAATTACAAATAATAATTCATCTATACAAATAATAATACATTGTTTCAATAATAATACAAAACTATGGATTATATTTGTATATATTACATATATTTGTATGCAAACTCTGAAATAAAGTATATTGACTTAAGAAAGCTAAAAAATAGAGATGACATTGAGAGATTGAACTAGAAACAGGTTTTAACAAGTTTTAAACTATGTTTTAATAAAAAGACTAATTGTTTTAAAAAAATTAGAATCCTGTGAAAGATATATAAGGAGTAGACGACATAAAGTAAAAATATAGTAATTGGTGTTAGAAGTGTAAACAACATTGTGTAGTAAAAACTAATAGGTTGAAAAACATTTAATTGTGTGGTTAATTGCAGATCCAAACCAATCTGTGTCATCCCCTTTTGCTTGCATTTCACCAGAAAAAATGAAATAAAAACCCACTGGCAGGAAGATTGTCTCAGGTCAGAACACTGAGCAGTGGTGCGGGATTATCTCAGATGTTTTTCTGATGGGGTGTGAGCAATTGATTTGTAAAAAGATTCATAGATACAAATAATAATTCATATAGACAAACAATAATTCACTTAATATAAACAAGTATATGTACATTGTTTCATATAATAATACAAAACTTGTATTAAATATCAAATTCCAGAGGTGGCAGGATTGATGGGGGTGGCACAGTCAAGGAGGACAGAGAGCAGAGATCTCTGCAGCCAGGTCAGGAACTTGTGGTTTATTGCAGAAGGCCTGGGTGCAGGGCCCTCTGCTGAGCTGCCAGCCACAGCTCAGAGCAGGCTGAGAAGAGAGGGGCAGAGAGGATGAGAGGGTGAGAGACTAAAAGTGGCGGTAAAGAGTGTGCAAGGTTCCCATTACAATACCATAAATCTTCTTCTTGTTGATATTCTGATTCTCACTAACCAATCAGTCCAAGATAACAAACCTACAGCATTTCCATACAGCCTATAAGAATCATTACATAACCACACTGGGTTACATTTTAAACCCTAAAAACTCTCTTTGGGTCCCCTTCTCTCAAGCCAGCGGGTCTGCTCTGAGCCTTGGGCCTGTCTGCAAGCAGAGGGTGTTGTTTGATCAAAAGGGGATCACCTTCAGCTGGCCATGCCATCTGTGTTTTCCGTTGTTCAGTACCTGGAGGTGATCTCAGAGCTTGCTTTCATTTCAATCTGCCTTAGAGTTCCATATTCTCAAAATCTTTTGCCAGGCAATCATATTGTATAAGGCTTTTCCTGTTTCATCTTCCCCAACACAGAGGTATGGTCTTGGTTTGAAAGCTGCGGTGTCTGCTGAGGAAGCAGGAGAGTTCCTTGAAATGAAAATGTAAACCCCCTCTCTCTGAAGTATTATGATTTAAATAAGGGCTCTCAGGCAAAGATAGGGAGAGGAATAACAGTTCTTTATTAGGAAATTAAAAATACAAATGCAACAGTGCAAACAAGCCCTGCCAGAGTGAGAGCAGGCCCCTGGCACGCTGTGGGTCAGGGGTGGCACAGCCCCATCCCATGGGGGCTCCAGCCTCCTGCAGTGCCAGCTGTGCTCTGCTGGCAGCAGGGAATCCTGCACAAGGGGGGAGTTTTCCTCTGCAGCTCCAGGGCTGCTGGAGATGGGCCTGGGCTCCTCTGGCAATGCAGGGCAGCAGAAAGCTGCTCCTCTGGCAATGCAGGGGGCAAAGGCTGCTGTGCTGCTCCAGGCTCAGATTGGATCCAGGAGGAATGCTTGGCTCCTCCCCTGGGCGCAGCATCTCCCCATGGGATGCTGGAATTGGATCAGCCCTGCAGGACACTCAGTGGCCATGGACAGCAGAGATCTCCTGCAGGGAGGATTGGCTGTGGAGAGAATCAAGAAAACTGCCCAAAGAACAGCAGAGAGCTGCCCCAGCTCCTGACAGATTGCAAACAGAACACACAGCCCCAGATAAACGCTGAGGTACTAAAGGAAAATTTCCTGCACCTCCGTGTGCCAATCATTTTTATCCCTTTAATGGTATTCAGTGAGAAACCTCCAATAAAAGTAACCGCATTTACAGAGGATACGGTAGAAACTGAAGTAGTCGTTCTGTGGGGATTTTTTTATTGATTCAATCAATTTCTCTATAAACTGGATAATTTGTGGAGCATCTTAATCTTAGCTTTCCCCCTCCACAATGTTATTTTCTTCTTATTAAAAAAAACAAACAAAAAACAAACAAAAAAAAAAAAATCTGGTTTTTTTGGCTTATATTCAGATACATAAAATGACGTCTGTCTCATAAATTCTGGGACTCTGGGAGGGCAGCTGATCCTGCTTGACTGGACGGTGAGCAGGGTTTGGTGGCTTGGCAAAGAGGCAGACCCAGCAAACGCCTGAGACATTCCTTTCACTGGGAAATGGATCTGGAATTGAGAGCAGACGTCCCTCAGGCCCTGAAGTGGTTCTGCAGACGCCCAGGCAGGCCCAGGTTTTATTTGCCTCTGGCAAGCAGCACGCACGACACTCTGCCGCAGCAGAGCACTAGAAAATCAGTGAGGTAATATGCAAACTTGCAGCTCCCGTGGACAATATCCTCGCGTTCTCTCTCCTTCCTCCCAAACTCCAGTGAAAAGTCTTTCTAGGCCCATGTGAAAAAGAATATCACAATATGGACAGTTTTCATCTTCTGTCCAGCTTCAAGGTGGCTTCTGACAAGAGCATTTTGGCGCAGGAAATGTTTCTTTTTGTGCTTTTGGATTGAGACCGCTTGGTAATATTTATTGGCAAGTGACTAGAGGTTACAAGAGGGAAGGATGACCCAGAGTTCCTCTTCCTGGCCACAGGCACAAAATGCCACAGCTGGAAAAAACTGGAACAGCTGGAAAGATAAAACAGTGGTAAAAATAGCACAGGGATGGGATGGGATGGGATGGGATGGGATGGGATGGGATGGGATGGGATGGGATGGGATGGGCAGGAGAAGGGAAGGCACAGACACTGGTGGGACTGAAGGCAAAGCCCCAAGTTGATTTAGAACCTCAGTTTAAATGATGAGAAGGTTGTGGGTGATGCAGGTGGGCAAAATAAAAGTGGGTTGGGGTCGTGGCTCCCCTCTGGTCTGCCCMTGCCCAGCTCAGGGGTGAGAAGAGCCTGGCTGGCATCAAAGATGAGGGTGCTGCCAGCTGAGAATTGCCTGGGCAGCTCAGCAAAGGAGAGGCTGGAAGGCAGGGCAGGAGGTGCCCGTGGAGTTTTCCTGGATTTYCTTCCCGGAATAGGTTGGATATTAGGAAAAAGTTTTTCAGGGAAAGAGTGATAAAGTTCTGGAATGTTCTGCCCAAGGAGGTGGTGGAGTCCCCATCCCTGGGTGTGTTTAACAAAGCCTGGATGTGGCACTGGGTGCCAGGGTTGAGTTGAGGTGCTGGGGCTGGGTTGGATGGTCTTGAAGGTCTCTTCCAACCTGGTAATGTGATTCTGGGAATTCTGTGAATTCCATGAGCAGCAGCTCTGGGGGGAGACACAAGGGATCCCCAAACCACGATCCCCAGCACTCCCAGAGCAGGGCTGAGCTCGTTCCCACCTTCCCACCTCAGGGGCATCAAAAGCTCAGCTCCAGGGGGGTGGGACTGGGCCCTGCTCCTCTCCCAACCCTTTCTTAGTGTTTTCCCAGAAATCTCCCAGAGGATGGGGATGGCTCCAGGGTTGTGCCAGGCTCCAGGAGCATTTTTCCCCTTGCAGTTTAAAAGCTTTGTGTGATCTCAGCGTTGTGCCTGGGATCTGCCTCTTCCCTGCCGTGTTCTCCATCCCTGGATGTGTCACTCGTGCCCTGGAAGCCTCTGGTCACTCTGGGGTGTTCTGCTCTGTGCCACACCTGGTTGTCCCAAGGATGTCACAGTCTGTGGTGCTGTGACTGGGCCACTGTGGGTCTCTGGAGAATATCCCTGACCTGGCCTGGAGCAGGGTCTGTGTTCTACAAACACCCCTGAGGCGGGGACTGCTGTGTAATGGCTGAAATTCCAATTTTGGCTGCATTTATGCCTCACCCATAAATCCAATGTTTATGGGTAAAGCCAAGGTTTAGCTCTGACTTATGAAGTACAAGCTCTAAATGTGTTATTAAGGGTGTAAATTACCCCTTTAACATTGAAAATATGGAATATATTGAGGTTGGGAGAGATCTCCAAGATCTATCCAGATCCAACCTTCAGCTGAATCCCACTACAACCCTGTCTCCAGTGCCACATCCATGGGTTTTCACTCTTCAGGGATGGGCACTTCCAAACCTCCCTGCACAGCCCCTGCCAGGGGCCTGAGCACCCTTTCTAAGGATAAATTTTCCCCCAGTATGCAAAAAATGGGATTTTGAAGGACTTTCTGTTGTTGGTGTGAGGGGTTTGGAGCTGTGGGGAACAGGAAATGTTCCCTGCCAGAAGGGGCTGGGGCAGGGACACCTGCTGCTGCTGGGGCTTGCATTGGATTGATATTCCCCTTGTGGGAAAAGCCTTTTGGGATTCTGGTGCTCAGGATCCCAGAGATGAACGTGGGAAAAGAGCTCCAAGCACATCGAGTCCCAGCTGATCCCCACCTTGTCCCAGCCCAGAGCCTCTGAGTGCCACCTCCAGGAATTCCTTGGGGCACCTGCAGGGATGGGCACTGCCAAAACCTGCCTGGGCAGCCCCTTGGCAAGGCCTGACCCCCTTTGCATGGGGAAATTCCTTGCTGTGCCCACCCTGAGCCTGCCCTGGCCCAGCCTGAGGCCGTTCCCTCTGCTCCTGTCCCTGCTTCCTGGAGCACAGCCGAGACCCCCCCGGCTGTGCCCTCCTGGCAGGAAGCTGTGCAGAGCCACAAGGGCCCCCTGAGCCTCCTTTGCTCCGGCTGAGCCCCTTTCCCAGCTCCCTCAGCCCCCTCCTGGGGCTCCAGACCCTTCCCAGCTCCGTTCCCTGCCCTGGACATGCTCAACCCCCTCAGAGGCACGCAAGGTGTTCATTAAATGAAACTTCCCCATTCTGAGAACACCCCAGAAGGGATTTTGCTGTCTCCATTCCTGGAAAAACCCTTGGCTTTTGAGCACTTCCAGCATTCCTGTGTCTGTGCCAGAAGCCTGCAAAAACCTTGTCAGCCCGAGGTGGCAGCGCAGCTGGGGAACAGAAGTGATTCGGGGGCAGAAAGGGGCGTCCTTCAATCCCTCACACACCCTCCTCCCATGCAAAAGGGCCTGGGAGGAGGCAGGTGAGATGGTGTCTTTGTACGGAGGGACAAGCCTCAGGTGCCTTTCCCAAGAGATAAAAACCTTTCCCTCGTGTTCTCCTACTTCCAGCATTCCAAACCCCTCCTCACTTCCAGCATCCCCAACACCCTCCTCTACTTCCAGCATCCCAAACTCCTCCTCACTTCCAGCATCCCAAAACTCCTCACTTCCAGCATCCCAAACCCCTCCTCACTTCCAGCATCCCAAACCCCTCCTGCTTCCCCTGCCCAGCTCTGAGCCAGGTCATTTCCCAGCCCAGAGGTGCCAGACAATGTGTGATAAATGAATTTRTTGTCAAAAATAAAGGAACAGGAGAGAGACATCCTCTCCCTGGGGCTGGGGCTGCTCCCACCCCTGCCCTGGGGGTCTCTCAGAGGAATTTGGGTTTTGCTGCTGATGGAAGCAGCTGGAGGCTTTGGATGGGAGTGGAAAGGCTGATCCCGACATCAAGACAAGGCAAATCATGGCTGGGGTGAAGGAAAATTCATCTTGAGAGCACAGGAAGGTGAGATCTGACACGGGACAGGGRATTTAGGTCTCAGGGAGTCAAACTCTGCAGCCAGAGCTGCCCTGGGGCACCACAGCTGCACATTTTGGCTGTGATGTGGTGCCCAGGCACACCCTGGGTGCTGGCACACCCTGGGCACGGCCAGGGCTGTTTTRGAGCATCATTCAGGTGAAATCCTGCCTGTTACAGACATTTGTGGGACATTTTTATCCCTCCAGATCCTACAGACGCTGCTCAGTGCTCCTCTGGGGCATCATCTGTGCTGCCAGTTCCCATAACAACTTGTGAATTCAGCACTGCAAAGCTGCTTTTTAATTATTATTAAAAAAAAAAGAAAAAAAAAAGGACAAAAAAAGAAAGCCAGCCCAAATTCTCTTGTCTTTTGTCAGCTCCTGAAGCACTYGGATCCCTGGCAGGCTGCCTCTTCTTTTCTCCTCCTCTTTTCCTTGTTTTCCATGAAAAGGAGCCTGGGCTTACACTGAGAAGGGCCATTACCATTATTTATAAAGAAAAAGGAATATTGCCTATCCAGCTTTACAGACACTGGGCCTTGGCAAACACTGAGGGTGGGAAGGAGGGGGGATGRAAAGGTTTGGGTGTGCTGGGTGCTGATTTGGGTGATGGATTGGGCTCTTCAGCAAACCCTGACAGGTTTATTTAGAGCTTCTCTTTGCTCTGGCCTTCCCCAGGCAGTGCCACTCATTCCTGGCACTCCAAAGGAGTTAAACCCGAGTTTAAACCCAGGAAMGGGGGACAAACACCAGCGATAAAACTCCGGGGACTGCTCCCTCCCCTGCCCTGGGGGTCTCTGCAGAGSAATTTGGGTTTTTCCTGGTGGTGGAAGCAGWTRGAGGATGTAGATGGATGTGGAAAGGCTGAGCCCAACATCAAGATAAGGAAAATCATGGCTGGGGTGAACTGAGATTCYGGGGATTTGAGTTCTGAGCTCAGCAAGATGAGAATTGAGGCAGGAGAGGTGAGGAGGGGATTTTAGGGTGTGTAAAACACGGCAGAATCCTTGGGGAAAATGCCCAAATATTTTATAACTCAGCATTTTCTGTGTGGACATTTGTAGCCCACACTGACCCTTACCAAGTAATAAAGATTCTCATTTAGAAATGATGMTAAAAATTATTATAAAATCAGAGATGAAACCATCCCTGCTCTTATCGGTTCTTTGCCCTCACTGAGGTTTCCTTGCCCAGGCTTAAAAAGTTCTTTTTAATTCACCGCCCTGAATGGAAGGCACTAAAGGATGGGCAGCACTTTGTGYCACTGCTTTTCTCCTCCTTTCAGAGAATCCCAAAATGGTTTGGGTTGGGAGGGACCATAAATCCCATCCCAACCCCCCTGACATGGGCAGGGACACCTCCCACCGTCCCAGGCTGCTCCAAGCCCCATCCAACCAGCAGGCCTTGGACACTTCCAGGGATAAAAAAATTTATGTTTTTCCCATAAAAAYGCAGTGAAAAGTGGTCTGTGTTCAGCCATACAACTGCTGAGGGCCATCAGATGCGACTTTGAAGAAATTCTGCAGACGAAGAAATTCTGCAAATGTTGGCACCCAAGGAATTGGAATTGTGTTGGGCTGGAGCCATTCCGAGCTGGGAATGGGAAATACAAGGGGCTGTGGGCAAAACCTGTGCTCTGGGCACTTAATTGCTGGGGTTTGTAATTAGTAGCCRCAGCAGATTTTAATGCAGTGCTCAGTCTGTGCAGCAGAAGGGTTAAAATCCTGAATTTATCTGAGGACCATCATCCACCCTCTGCCAGGCATGAATTCCTGGGTTTGGTGCTTTTAAGGACAGTGCAGGGCTCTGAGGAGGAGGAATATTCCCATCTGAACTCGATTATCTGGCAATTTGGGTGCAATTGCATGGAAACAAAATTAAAGTTACATTAAGGTACTGTAGATAATGGGTCGACCTTGCTGATATCACTGGCCTGAGTTTCTTGACTTGTTCACCCAGGAGCAGAACGAGACAGGAAAATTACACAAAAAGAAAGGAAAAGAACCTTTACATGGATGTAAATCCCAATTTTTGAACATAATGGGATAAATCAGGGTCGTGGGGCCAGCCATGATCTTGGCACTCCTCAGCATTGCAAATAAACCTCCTTTACYTGAAGCTCATCTCTTCCTTCCCATGATTTTTAGGAAAAGCAAATGAGGCGGGGCTGTGTTGGTTGCAGCACCAGAAACATTCCCATTAATCCTTGGGGATGTTCCTGCCCTGCTGCTGGGGTGGCAGTGAGCTGTCCCCTCGTGACAGGGACATGGAGGGCCTGGAGCGAGTCCAGGGCAGGGAACGGAGCTGGGAAGGGTCTGGAGCCCCAGGAGGGGCTGAGGGAGCTGGGAAGGGGCTCAGCCTGGAGCAAAGGAGGCTCAGGGGGCCCTTGTGGCTCTGCACAGCTCCTGCCAGGAGGGCACAGCCGGGGGGGTCGGGCTGTGCTCCAGGAACAGGGACAGGAGCAGAGGGAACGGCCCCAGGCTGGGCCAGGGGAGGTTTGGGTGGGATTTTAGGAAAAATTTCCCCATGGAAAGGGTGATCCAGCCTTAGATGCTGGAATCACGATCTCTGAAGTGTTCAAAAAAAGCATGGATGAGGCACTGGAGGTTGTGGCTCAGTGGTGACCATGGTGGTGGTGCTGGGCTGATGGTTGGACCCAAAGGTCTTGCACATTCATCCCAGCCTCAGGGATTCAATGATTCCATGGTTCCAGGATTCCATGGTTCCGTTTTTCCAGGATTCCATGGTTCCATGATTCCATGATGCCATGGTTCCATTGTTCCAGGATTCCATGGTTCCATGCTTCCATGGTTCCATGATTCCATGACTCAATGTTTCCATGGTTCCATGACTCCATGATTCCATCTTTNCATGATTCCATGTTTTCATGACTCCATGACTCCATGATTCCATGATTCCATGACTCAATGTTTCTATGGTTCCATGGTTCCATGACTCCATGGTTCCATGGTTCCATGATTCCATATTTCCCTGGTTCCATGATTCCATGTTTCCATGGTTCCATGACTCCACTATTCCACGGTTCCATGATTCCACGGTTCCATGGTTCCATGGTTCCAGGCACAGGTCCTGGAGGTCCAGATCCCAATTTGTAATCAGCTCCACCAGCTCATTCCCACAGCCCTGAGGAAACCCGGGAGTCCCGCGGGGACCCGGCCSCAGCACCCCCAGCTCTGCCCAGCCTGGGACCTTTGCCAGCCCGAACCCGAGCCCTGGAGCCCCTGCAGCTGTGCCAGGACCTTGTGCAACTTCCCCTCATCTTGTTTATCCAAATCCTGGCTTTTATTTGCCTCCCTCTCCACATCAATGGGAGGCGTTGCTCAATTTTGGAGCTGCTGGAAATCCTGGCGCTCCCAGGGCTGCTCCAGGAGAACATGGAAGGTGTTCCTGATGTCCCTTCTTAAGGGGCTGTGGCATTTTCTCCTTCTTTCAGAGAATCCCAGAGTGGTTTGGGTTGGGAGGGATCTTAAATCCCATCCCACCCCTGCCATGGGCAGGGACACCTTCCACGATCCCAGGCTGCTCCAAACCCCCTCCAGCCTGACCGAGGGCACTTCTAGGGATAGGAATTTTAATTTTTTTCCATAAAAACGCAGTGAAAAGGGCTCTAAGCTCAGGCACACAGACTCATTTTTGCATTTTTGGGAAGCAGGGCACCACCCTGGTGCCTCCCTGAGATGGTGTCCCCAATCCAGGTGTAGGAGAGCCAGAGGGAGCAGAGCCCAGAGCCCCAAGAGCAGGTGAGGATTTTCAGGTGTGTGTGACTCAGTTTTCATGGGAGCTGGAAAGATCCCCTTCCCCAGAGCCAGGACTTCTGCCATGACAAATTTCCAGCTCCATTTCCAGCTCCAATTTCCACTCCAGGAGTGCGGAGCTGAGAGGGTTCTGCAGGGGAATTTTTACTTGGGGTGAGGCATTGATTTTGCATTTGCTTTTCTGACTCTGCTGCTAAAATTATTATTGCAGTTGGACTGAGCTGATCCTTGCTGATTTAAGTGTCTGAAATAAAGTTATGAACRAGCTGTGTTTTCCATGAGTAACGCTCCCATTCATCCCTGACTTCATGGCAGTGAGATCATTCCCAAGAAGTAACAAGTGGGCTTGGAAACCACTGGAAGTATTTCGAGATGATAATTTAGTTCATCACACTGAAAGTTGTACATTTATTTATATTTTGTGAGGGGAAGGTGAAAGCCCATCAGGATCAGCCTKTAGGGTCCCTTTCCCCTCTCATTCCTTTGATTTTTGTCACCAAATCCCAGCGGCTCCAATGTCACTCGCCAGAGTCATCGGTGACATTTCCCTGCATCTTTTTTCCCACTTAAATAGGAAAACTGGGCTTCCACCTCACTTCTAATCCCTAAACTCTAAATTAGCCTCCAATATGACCCCTGGGAAATGGCAATTTTAGGTTTTCCAGATGTTTGGAGTGATTGGATTAAAGTGGATTTGGGCAGCAGTGGGATCCATACCTGTGACCCTGGGAGTTTTCCCAGTGCATCCTCCCAGGGAATGGCCCAAGCTGGGATCCTGCAAAGCTCTTGGCACCGGGAGGAGCTGGAGGAGCTCAGCTCTCMGAGCTGGATGTGAGCTGGGCTCTTCCCCTGGTTTATTTTGAGGCTGCAGCAAAATCCTTCCCAAAGCAGGGTGCTCCTGGGATGCTGATTTATAGTCTGGGCTCCTGCTCACGTTGAGTTTTGGGTTTATKTGGCAATATTTATTAATTAATCAGCCTTCAGAACAGCAGGAAATCGGAGCTGTTTTCTTTCCCTGCTGTTGTTTTGCTTCTCCTCACCTCATTCCCTACAAGCTGAGCGGGGTTTGGAGCATCCCTGTCCCTGGAGCAGCCCCTTCCCTGCTGTCTGTCTGTCTGTCTGTCTGTCCGTCCTGAGGGGTTTCCCCAGAAATCCTCCCCAGGCGGCTCCCCCAGCACTGCAGGGGCGTTTCAGGCATTCCTCACAGATTCCTGCCCTGCCAGGGGTGTTCAGGAAGCACCTCAGAGGCTGAGGAGAGGATTTAGGGGATCAGGGGGGATTCCAGGGGTGTTTTTCCTTGACATGGAGCYGAATCTCCCAATAAAAGTTCATTAAGGCAGCGCTTTGCATCAGGAATTAATGCATGGAGTGAGTCAGGAAAGAGAATTTCAATGAAATTATTAGAAATAATCAAATTATTGGCTTTAAYTGAGCTGCAGCTGACCTTGTGGTGCTGAGGGGTGTGAGAATTATTCCTCATTTTTCCAGTTGGGACACACTGGGAACAGCAGAAATGGCAGAGCCACGCTGCCCTCGGGCTGTGTTTGCTGTCTGTGCCCAGGCAGAGGAAATTCCTGCTGGAAACGGGAATTCCAGAGGGTTTTGTGCYCTGCTGGGCATCCCTGGGCTCTTCAGGGACACAGGGCCAGGAGCTGCTGCTGCTGTGCCCAGGGACGCTGAGTAGGGACRTCCTGCTGGGGAGAAAATGGAGAAAATTCAGCTTTTCCAGAAGGAATCTGCTGAGGAGAAGGGGCTGTTGGAAATCCGGGCTCCAGAGGGGGAAGGGGAGGTGAAATCRGCTTCACCCCCAGGCAAGGACCCGTTCCTGCCCTGCCCCAGCTCGGTGTCCCTGCTCCCCTCTGCGAGTTGGTTTTGTGATTCTCAGGCTGATTTCTGCTTCCCACAACCTGCCTCATTAGCAAAACACAACTCCCCAGAAATTTCTTTTCAATCTGGCGTTTCCACCCGTCAATTATCTGCAGGTTTTTATTCCCTCACACTTTTTTTTTTTAATCTTTTTTTTTCATTTTTTTTTCCCTTTTCTTTTTTTGGACTTAAATGAAACATGCAGCTTTTTCTTCTTTAACTTCTCCAAAGGGATCAGTGTTTCCAGAATCCAGAATCCCATGCTGCTGATAGCTGAACACRGGGTTGGACCAAACCTTTTAGCAGGAAACCCTGACCCAAACTGGCCAGAGGAAGAGTTTTGGGGTTGCATTCCCATGCAGAGGAGCTTCCACAGCATCACCACGAGACATTTGGACAAAAACCCCCGAGGAGGGATAAGGAGAGGATTCTGCTCTTGCATTCTCTGGTGCAGGGTTCCAGAGCAGCCTGGGGAGAGCCCAGCCCCCCAAAAGTTGCTCTGAGCAGTTTTAGGTAACAGCACTTTGCTGGGATTTTTCCCTGCTCTTATTTCTGCAGTTAGATCTGTAGTTGCTCCTTCCCTTCTTTTTTTTTCCTCTTTTTTTCCTTTTTTTCTCTTTTTTCCTCTTTATTCCCTTTTTTCCCTTTTTTCCCTTTTTCTGCTGGAGATTTCCATGGGGGCATTGACAGAGCCGGAGCAGCGTGAGGGCTGATCTTTGCAGCATCAACAAACTGTGATTTTTTATATAATTCCAAGCCAAACSCAGACTTTTCAGGCAATCCCACAGCTCAAACTCCTGCTCTAGGACAGTGCCTGGTGCTGCTTGTGCCACATCCCAGAGCCTGGCACCCCAAACCCYCTGATGGAAACCTCCATCCCCAGCTCTGATCTTGTGCCTGGGCCTCATCTGGGGTCTGAGCAGGGCTCTGTGTCCTGGTATGAACAGCCAGGTGTCTGAAATGGAAAATGCAAACCCCCTCCCTCTGAATTGTTATAAATTTGAAATCAAAAAGCTCTCAGGCAAAGATATGGGAGCAGGAATAACAGTTCTGTACCTGTCTCTTATACACATCTAGATGTGTATAAGAGACAGGAGCAGGGCTCTGTGTCCTGGTATGAACAGCCAGGTGTCTGCTGAGGAAGGCAGGAGCCTCACCTAAAATGGAAAATGCAAACCCCCTCCCTCTACATTATTGTAAATTTGAAATTAAGGGGCTCTCAGGCAAAGATATGGGAAGGAATAACAGTTCTGTACTAGGAAATTAAAAATACAAATGCAACAGTGCAAACAAGCCCTGCCAGAGTGAGAGCAGGCCCTGTCTCTTATACACATCTAGATGTGTATAAGAGACAGGCAGAAAGCTGCTCCTCTGGCAATGCAGGGGGCAAAGGCTGCTGTGCTGCTCCAGGCTCAGATTGGATCCAGGTAGGAATGCTTGGCTCCTCCCCTGGGCGCAGCATCTCCCCATGGGATGCTGGAATTGGATCAGCCCTGCAGGGACACTCAGTGGCCATGGACAGCAGAGATCTCCTGCAGGGAGGATTGGCTGTGGGAGAGATCAAGAAAACTGCCCCAAGAACAGCAGAGAGCTGCCCAGCTCTGACAGCTGGGGACAGAACACACAGCCCCAGATAAATCTTGCATTTCCAAGCCAAGACACTTCACAGGGAATCCAGAGCCTAGGTTGGTATCTGTGAATGTGCCAGGGCTGGGGAGGGTTGTGAAAAGCAGAGAGCAGCTCCTAAAATCCCTTCTCTTGGTGGCCCAGAGGGTGCCCAGGCTCTGAGGTCACAGAGATAAAATGAGGGAGTTGTTGGTGTTTTTTGCATTCCGAGTTATGAAATTCCTGTTTGGATGGACTGAAACTCTGGGCAGCTGCAAGGACAGGAGGCTCAGACAKGGTGTGAGACATGGATGGAGCCCAGTGACAGAACACACAGCCCCAGCTGAACCTCAGAGCAGGGCAGAGGGGCAGAATCCTCCTTTCCCTGCTGCCCACGCTGGGGGCTCAGCCCAGGCTGGGGGTGGCACCTCCTGTCCCAGCCCTGTCCCAGCCCTGTCCCAGCCCTGTCCCAGCCCTGTCCCCTTCCTGCCTGGCAGCTGTACCCGGGGTCAGGCTGGGTCAGAGGCTGCCCAGGGCACAATCTCCATCCCTGATTTGTCACCTGCAGCTGCTGCTGGCACCGGTGGAGCCAGCCCTGAGAGCAGGCTCAGCCCTGGCACTGAGGGGCTCAGATGATCTCTGGCCCTTCCTTGCTGCCATCTGTTTGGGATGGAGCCACGAGCTGCGCTCAGGGGCTGAAAGGAGCAACCAGCAGAGAGAAAAYCCCCCGAGCCGGGCTCAGGGACAGCTCAGGACAGCCCTGCTGCCTCCAGGTGCCACCGGGCGGGCCGGGGATGTCACCGGGCTCGCGTTGCCCGTGACAACCCGGCCTGGAGCCGCTCGCCAGGCACACACAGCCACACGTGCGCGGGTTGCCATAACAACCAGCSCGGAGTTTTGATGGATCCCGGGCTCTGTTTGCCAGCATCCACAGCACCTCCGYGGGGCTGCAGTCCAGGAGGGAAAGGGCTGCCTCGGTGCTCTCCCCACCGCCGAAAAAAACAGAGCCTTAAATCAAAAACGATGGGCAAAAAGTGTGGATTAATGATGGGAAAAGTGGGAAAAGAGAGTCAAAAAGGTTTCAGTGCTGTGCTGGTGTTTTTAAAAAAGAGCTTTAAATCAGGAATGATGGGCAAAAAGTGTGGATTAATTGATGCGCGAAAAGTGAGGAAAAAAGAGGAGTCAAAAAGGGGTTCAGTGCTTGCTGGTGGTGTTTTAAAGGATCGCCTGGGCTCTTTTTCTGTGTCCCCCTTGCCACCCACCCCCAAAAAAAATAGAAACACAAAACCAACTAAAAACCAGAGCCTTAAATCAGGAATGAAAGGCAAAAAATGTGGATTAATGATGGGAAAAGTGGGAAAAAGAGAGTCAAAAAGGTTTCAGTGCTGTGCTGGTGTTTTAAAAGGATCTGGGCTCTGTTTGTTATCCTCCCACCCCCAGAAAAAACCCCAAACCAAGAGCCTTAAATCAGGAATGAAGGGAAAAAATGTGGATTAATGATGGAGAAAGTGGGAAAAGGGAGTCAAAAGGTTTCAGTGCTGTGCTGGTGTTTTTAAAAAGAGCTTTAATCAGGAATGATGGGCAAAAAGTGTGATTAATGATGGAAAAGTGTGGAAAAAGAGAGTCAAAAAGGTTTTTCAGTGCTGTGCTGGTGTTTTAAAGGATCTTGGGCTCTTTTTCTTGTCCCCCTGCCACCACCCCCCCCCCCCCAAAAAAAAAAATAAAAACACAAAAGCCAACAAACCAGAGCCTTAAATCAGGAATGAAGGGCAAAAAAGTGGATTAATGATGGGAAAAGTGGGAAAAGAGAGTCAAAAAAGGGTTCGGTGCTGTGCTGGTGTTTTAAAGGATCTTGGGCTCTGTTTGTCATCCTCCACCCCCAGAAAAAACCCAAAACCAGAGCCTTAAATCAGGAATGAAGGGCAAAAAATGTGGATTAATGATGGAGAAAGTGGGAAAGGGAGTCAAAAAGGGTACAGTGCTGTGGCTGGTGTTTTTTAAAAACAGAGCTTTAAATCAGGAATGATGGGCAAAAAGTGTGGTTAATGAATGGGAAAAGTGGGAAAAGGGAGCAAAAAAGGTTTCAGTGCTGTGCTGGTGTTTTAAAGATCCTGGGCTCTTTTTCTTGTCCCCCTGCCACCCCCCCCCACCCCCCAAAAAAAATAGAAACACAAAACCAACAAAACCAGAGCCTTAAATCAGGAATGAAGGGCAGAAAATTAATGATTGGATTAATGATGGGATTAATGATGGGAAAAGTGGGAAAAGAGAGTCAAAAAGGGTTCGGTGCTGTGCTGGTGTTTTAAAGGATCTTGGGCTGTGTTTGTCATCCTCCCACCCCCCAAAAAAACCCAAAACCAGAGCCTTAAATCAGGAATGAAGGGCAAAAAGTGTGGATTAATGATGGGAAAAGTGAGAAAAGAGAGTCAAAAAGGTTTCAGTGCTGTGCTGGTGTTTTAAAGGATCCTGGGCTCTGTTTGTTGTCCCCCTGCCACCCCCCCTCAAAAAAAAACCCAAAAAAAACAACAACAAACCAGAGCCTTAAATCAGGAATGAAGAGCAAAGAGTGTAGGTTAATGATGGGAAAAGAGATGGGAAACGAGAGTCCCACAGGCTCAGTGCTGTGTTGGAAGCACAGGGAAAGCTGGGCTGGACATGCTGGGTTTGGTGTCCCCAGCCCAGCTCAGTGACAGTGCCAGCAGAGCCACYGGTGCCAGCAGCAGCTGCAGGTGACAAATCAGGGATGGAGATTGTGCCCTGGGCAGCCTCTGACCCAGCCTGACCTCGGGTACAGCTGCCAGGCAGGAAGGGGACAGGGCTGGGACAGGGCTGGGACAGGAGATGCCACCCCCAGCCTGGGCTGAGCCCCCAGCGTGGGCAGCAGGGAAAGGAGGGTTCTGCCCCTCTGCCCTGCTCAGGTGATTCCCCACCTGCAGAGCTGCCCCAGCTCTGGGAATTCCAACATCAGCAGCACCTGGAGCTGCTGGAGAGAGCCCAGAGGAGCCCACGGAGCTGCTGCAGGGCTGGAGCTCCTCTGGAGCCAGGCTGGGAGAGCTGGGGGTGCTCCCCTGGAGAGGAGAAGGCTCCAGGCAGAGCTCAGAGCCCTTGCAGGGCCTGAAGGGGCTCCAGGAGAGCTGCAGAGGGACTGGGGACAAGGATGGAGGAAGGAGCCAGGCAATGGCTCCCTATTGCCAGATAGAATGGCAGGGCTGGATGGGATCTTGGCATTGGGAATTGGTTTTTTCCCTGGCAGGGTGGGCAGGGGCTGGGCTGGAATTGCCAGAGCAGCGTGTGGCTGCCCCTGGAGCCCTGCAAAGTTGCCCAAGGCCAGGCTGGGCATTGGGCCTGGAGCACCTGGCACAGTGGGAGGTGGCCCTGCCATGGAATGAGTTGGCATTGAAGATCCCTTCCAGCCAAACCACTCTTGGCAATTCCATTCCTGAATCAGGATGGAAACCAGCACCAAAAAACCCATTGCAAGCAACTGGAGAAAGGAAAGGAAAGAATGATTTCCTGGGCTGGTTGCAGGTGCCCAGCTGCCTTTTGCCACAGGGGGTTGTAGCTGGCAAGGCCTGGTTAGAGAGGTTTGGGCTGTGCCAGGGTGCCAGAGCAGCTGTGGCTGGCCCTGGAGCCCTGGCAGTGGCCCAAGCCAGGCTGGGCATTGGGGGCTGGAGCACCTGGCACAGTGGGAGGTGTCCCTGCCATGGCAGGGGTGGCACTGGGTGGGGTTTCAGGTCCTCTCCAACCAAACCCATCTCTGGTTCAGCTGTACACAACTTCCCATAATCACCACCCTGAACTGCCGGCCCCCATACATGACATTTACTCTGACATTAGGCATGGGCTGTAGCACTGGAAACCACCGGGTATTGTCAGAGCTGGCTTCCAGGGCATCCCTTGCGCCTTCCGGGCTGGAGGAGCCTCTTCTGGCAGGGATTCCATCGCGGGATTCAGCAGCTTCCTGCCAGGGATTCCTCTCGGGATTGTGGGAAACCCTTTCCCACAGGGATCCCATCCGCCTGGAGGACGCCTCCACATTGATCCAGCCCAAGATGGAGGAGCCCATTCCCGCGGGATCCAGCCTGGGACACAGCAGCCCTTCCACAGGGATCCATCCCAGATAGGTGAGCCTTTCCACGGCGATCCATCAGTGTAGGTGGCCCTTTCCCACAGGGATCCATCCAGGATAAGGTTGAGCCCTCCTGCAGGAATCCATCCCGCCTGGAAGGAGCCCTTCCCGCATGGATCCAGGCGAGATGGAGGAGTCCTTTTCCACAGGACCCGTCCACGGATCTAGGAGCCCTTCCCTCAGGGATGCCATTCCCGAGATGTTGGCTCCCTTTCCTGCAGGGATTCAGGAGCCTTCCTGCACGGGATCTCATCCTGGGAATGCGGATCCCTTTCCACAGGGATCCATCGGGGATAGGAGAGCCTTCCCTTGTCAGGGATCGCAGGAACCCTTTCCGCCAGGGATTCCAACCACGGGATGCAGAATCCTTTCTCGAATCTATTCCTGGGATGGAGGAGCCTTTCCTGCAGGGGATCCTCCTGGGATATGGATCCCTTTCCGCAGGGATCTATCCCCGGTTGGGAGGAGCCCTTTCTCAAGGACATTCATCCAGGGATGGGATCCCTTTCTGCAGGATCCAGGAAAACCCTTTTCCCGAGGGATCCAACCAGGGATGCAGATCCCTTTCTCGAATCTATCGGGATGCGCGATCTCCTTTCCCCAGGGATCCATCCTGGATGGAAGAGCCCTTTCCCGAGGGATCCATCCCGGGATGCGGACGCCTTTCCCGCATGGATCCATCCCGCGGATGCGGAGCCCTTTCCCGCATGGATCCATCCCGGGCTCCGGGGCTCTGCTCTTCCTCCCTTGTGCCGCTCCCGGACAGGGCGAGGCTGCGGAGCTCACGGGGAGCTCTGGAGCTCTTGCACGAGCCGAGCTATTTCTGGAGCTGGAATGGTGCGCGTCCCGCTGGCTCCCTCCAAACGCTTCCCGAGGAGCGCAGGAGGTAACAAGAGCAGCGCTGTGCCCGATCAGGCTTTCTTGCCTGCCTTCCTCCCCTGCAGCCTGCGGCCCCGGGCGCGCAGAGGGACCATCCCGGCCACCAGCACGGTGGGGCAGGGACCGGCGGCTGTGTGGAGGGGTTTGGGGCATGAAAAGCTCGGACTTTGGGGCAGAAAAGCTCGGCATTTTGGGGCAGGCTTGTGGCATGCCCTGAGGAGCAGGGCAGTGCCCACTGGGGAAAGAAGGGCAGGAGAAGGAAAGGACAGGGAAGGAGGGAAGCCATGCAGAGCAATGCATCGCCAAGAGCTGCTGCAGCCCTGCTCAGCAAAACAACCAGTTTGGATGGAGCTGGAGCTCTGGGGAACGTGGGTCCAGAGCCCCCGGCTTTTAAAGTTTTAAAGTTTAAAGTTTAAAGTTTTATCCCATCCCGGCCCTGCCATGGCAGGCACACTCTCCGACTGTCAGGTGCGCTCCAGCCTGGCCTTGCGGACACTTCAGGGATCAGGGGCAAAGCCACAGCTGCTCTGGGAATCTTGTGCGCAGGCCTCAGCACTTTTAAAATTTGGGTGATGCCAAGGCGGGCAGAAGAGATGGAGAGGGATGGGGTGAGTGGAGTCACCCAGTGTCCCTCGCTGGCCTCAGAGGGAAGAGGAGGGACAGGACGGAAGGAAAGCAGCAGAACAGGGGCTGGGGGCTGGGTGCGGCAGGAGTAACTGGAGTGGGAATTCTCTGCATCAGCCAGAGCTGGGCAGAGTGTTTGCACACCCCTTGTGTCCTTGTGTCCCTCCTGATGTGTGACAGCATGGGGGCACTGGAGTCTGAATTTCCTGGAGATTTGTGTTGGATGTGAGAGGTTCGGGTGGTTGGGAGCGCTCCTGCTCTCACGGAGCGGCGGTTTTGGGGCAGGGAGAGAGCATGGCTGGGACCTGGCTGGGGCTTTGTGGGATCCTGCAAGAGATCCCAGACCTGTGCCTCGGGGATTTATGGTACGGTGGATCACAGACACCTGCTTGCCTTGGGGATTTAGGGGTGTGGGGATCACAGACCCGTGCCCTGTGCCCAGGCCTGGTTTTGTGATGGGTTCTTTGCTTTCTGTGGGGTTTCAGGGCTTTGGGGTGTAGGGATCAACTGTGAGCTCCTGGACACAGGGACCAGCAAAGGCCCTAGGAGCATTAAAGGGTCTGGGCTGTTTTGTTTATCCACCCCGGGACTGAGGGAGAGTTAACAGGGCCTGGGCTGTTTTGTTTGATCACTCCAGGGACTGACTGAAGCCCTGTACTGTGCTTGCATGTTGTCCTGGTGCTAAACGCCAACATTTACCCACAGCCCCCACAAGGCTGGGAAATGCTTTTTGTATCACGTCCTTTGAGCTTTCCCCTTGTTAAACAAAACCGCATTTTGTTCCTATAATACAGCTCCAAATTGTAAACCAGGAATGGTTTTTTTCCTTAGTGGCAGCATTGTGGGTGGGGTGGTTTAAATTCACCTGTGCCTTCATGTGTTGTGTTCCCAGTGATTTTCAGGCATTCTCAGTGCTCACCATTCAGCTTCTGTTTGCTGGGCAGAGGAGCTTTTGCCATTGACATTGTGAGGAGCTTTCTGTATTTCCTAGGAGCTCTGGTGAGAGTGCCCAAATGCTTTTCAGGAGAGCCTCACGGATAAAGCTGCAGCTTTTGAAATGATCTGATGTAATCGCTGGCTAGCGAAGGGATGGTGGGGGAGATGTGGGAAAGAGTTCCTGCCTAAAGTGTTGGCTTCCATTAAATCCTCACCAGTCTACCTGCTCTGGAGTTATTTCTGCTGTGTTAACGAGAATATTAATTGGAAAAGGCAACAAGAGTAACCTGGATGGGTTGTGGGGTGTGGATGAAGTTCTGCAGTGCCTCCTCCTGCTCCTCCTGCATTCCAGTCCAGTCAGTGTCTGGGTGCGGAAAGACAGGAAGTCTGCTTGGAGGAAGGCAGAGGCCTCCCCTGAAAATGGAGAATGTAACACCCTCCCTCCCTCCGATTGCTATAAATTTTAAATTAAGGGGCTCTTCAGGCCCAAAAAATATGGGAGCAGGAAATAACCAGTTCTTTAATAGGGAAGGGAAAAAAAATAAAGGATAATAAACAATGCAGTGAACTAAACCAACAGTGCCAGAGTCAGAACCAACCTGACCACCCTGTGGGTCAGGGTGCGGCAGCTCAGTCCCATTGGAATTGTGGCTCAGCCCCTCCTGCGTTGGTCATGCGGGTGGCTCTGCTGGAGCAGGGATCCTGGGAGAAAGGTGCGAAGCTCTCTTCCTCTGCAGATCCAGGGGAAGAGGCAGCTCGGCTGTTCTCTGGGAAATCCAGTTGCCAGAAGCCGTTGCTGGTGTTCCAGAATCTCCAGATTCTATTCCGGGTAGGAATGCTTGGCTCCTCCCTCTGGGCTCCCATCTCCCAATGGGATGTCTGTAGTTCTTATAGCCATGCAGGGACAATTCAATGGGCTGTTATCAGCAGGTTGTCCCCTCCCGGGGGAGGGTG
>NDFG01000464.1:124323-143543 GCA_002167245.1 Sporophila hypoxantha
TCCCACATTGATCCAGCCCAAGATGGAGGAGCCCATTCCCGCAGGGATCCAGCCTGGGACACAGAGCCCTTCCCACAGGGATCCATCCCAGGATAGGTGAGCCCTTTCCCACAGGGATCCATCCCAGGATAGGTGAGCCCTTTCCCACAGGGATCCATCCCAGGATAGGTGAGCCCTTCCTGCAGGGATCCATCCCGCCTGGAGGAGCCCTTCCCGCATGGATCCAGGCTGAGATGGAGGAGTCCTTTTCCACAGGGACCCGTCCCGGGATCTAGGAGCCCTTCCCTCAGGGATCCATCCCGAGATGTGGCTCCCTTTCCTGCAGGGATTCAGGAGCCCTTCCTGCAGGGATCCATCCTGGGATGCGGATCCCTTTCCCACAGGGATCCATCCCGGGATAGGAGAGCCCTTCCCTCAGGGATCCAGGAACCCTTTCCCACAGGGATCCAACCCGGGATGCAGATCCCTTTCTCGAATCTATCCTGGGATGGAGGAGCCCTTTCCTGCAGGGATCCATCCTGGGATATGGATCCCTTTCCCGCAGGGATCTATCCCGGTATGGAGGAGCCCTTTCTCACAGGAATTCATCCCAGGATGCGGATCCCTTTCCTGCAGGGATCCAGGAACCCTTTCCCGCAGGGATCCAACCAGGGATGCAGATCCCTTTCTCGAATCTATCCCGGGATGCGGATCCCTTTCCCACAGGGATCCATCCTGGGATGGAAGAGCCCTTTCCCGAGGGATCCATCCCGGGATGCGGAGCCCTTTCCCGCATGGATCCATCCCGGGATGCGGAGCCCTTTCCCGCATGGATCCATCCCGGCTCCGGGGCTCTGCTCTCCCTCCCTGGTGCCGCTCCCCGGACAGGGCGAGGCTGCGGGGCTCACGGGGAGCTCTGGAGCTCTGCAGAGCCGAGCTATTTCTGGAGCTGGAATGTGTGCGCGTCCCGCCTGGCTCCCTCCAAACGCTTCCCGAGGAGCGCAGGAGGTAAAACAGAGCAGCGCTGTGCCCGATCCAGCCTTTCCTTGCCCTGCCTTCCTCCCCTGCAGCTGCGGCCCCGGGCGCGCAGAGGGACCCATCCCGGCCACCAGCACGGTGGGGCAGGGACCAGCGGCTGTGTGCAGGGTTTGGGGCAGAAAAGCTCGGATTTGGGGCAGAAAAGCTCGGATTTGGGGCAGGCTTGGCAGCCCTGAGGAGCAGGGCAGTGCCACTGGGGGAAAGGAGGGGCACGGAGAAGGAAGGACAGGGAAGAGGGAAGCAGCAGAGCAAGGCATCGCCAGAGCTGCTGCAGCCCTGCTCCAGCAAAACCAGTTTGGATGGAGCCTGGAGCTCTGGGGACACTGGTCCAGAGCCCCCGGTTTTAAAGTTTAAAGTTTAAAGTTTAAAGTTTATCCCATCCCGGCCCTGCCATGGCAGGCACACCTCCCACTGTCCCAGGTGGCTCCAGCCTGGCCTTGGACACTTCCAGGGATCCAGGGGCAGCCACAGCTGCTCTGGGAATCTGTGCCAGGCCTCAGCACTTTTAAATTTGGGTGATGCCAAGGGGGAGAAGAGATGGGAGAGGGATGGAGGTGAGTGGAGTCACCCAGTGTCCCCTTGCTGGCACTCGGAGGGAAGAAGAGGGACAGGAGGAAGGAAAGCAGCAGAAACAGGGGCTGGGGGYTGTGCAGGAGTAACTGGAGTGGGAATTCTCTGCATCAGCCAGAGCTGGCAGATGTTTGCACACCCCTGTGTCCTTGTGTCCCTCCTGGATGGTGACAGGCACTGGGGGCACCTGGAGTCTGAATTTCCTGGAGATTTGTGTGTGGAGTGAGAGGTTCGGGTGGTTTGGGAGCGCTCTGCTCTCACGGAGCGGCGTGGGGCAGGGGCAGAGCATGGCTGGGACCTGAGCTGGGGCTTTGTGGGATCTCTGCAAGAGATCCCAGACCCTGTGCCCTCGGGGATTTAGGGTACGGGGATCACAGACCCTGTGCCCTTGGGGATTTAGGGTGTGGGGATCACAGACCCCGTGCCCTGTGCCCAGGCCTGGTTTTGTGATGGGTTCTTTGCTTTCTGTGGGGTTCAGGGMTTTGGGGTGTGGGGATCACTGTGAGCTCCTGCTGGACACAGGGACAGCAAAGGCCCTGAGGAGCATTAACAGGGTCTGGGCTGTTTGTTTATCACCCCAGGGACTGAGGAGAGTTAACAGGGCCKGGGCTSTTTGTTKATCACYCCAGGGACTGACTGAGCCCTGTCTGTGCTGCTGTGTCCTGGTGCTAAACCCAACATTTACCCACAGCCCCCCACAGGCTGGGAAATGCTTTTGTATCACTTCCTTGAGCTTTCCCCCTTGTTAAACAAAACCTGCATTTTGTTTTAATACAGCTCCAAATTTAACCCAGGAATGGTTTTTTCCTTAGTGCAGCATTGCTGGGTGGGGTGGTTTAAATTCACCTGTGCCTTCAGTTTGTGTCCCAGTGATTTCAGGCATTCTCAGTGCTCACATTCAGCTTTTGTTTGTGCAGAGGAGCTTTTGCCATGACATTGTGAGGAGCTTTCTGTATTTCCTAGGAGCTCTGTGAGAGCCCAAATGCTTTCAGGAGAAGCCTCAGATAAAGCTGMAGCTTTGAAATGATCTGATTTAATCGCTGGCAGCAGAAGGGATGGTGGGGGAGATGTTGGGAAGAGTTCCTGCCTAAAAGTGTTGGTTCCATTAAATCCTCACAGTCTGACCTGCCTGGAGTTATTTCCTGCTGTGTAACGAGAAATATTAAKTGGAAAAGGCAACAAGAGTAACCCTGGATGGGTGTGGGTGTGGATGAAGTTCTGCAGTGCCTCCTCCTGCTCCTCCTGCATTCCCAGTCCCAGTCAGTGTCTGGGTGCGGAAAGACAGGAAGTCTGCTGAGGAAGCAGGGCCTTCCCCTGAAAATGGAGAATGTAAACACCTCTCCCTCCTCCGAATTGCTATAAATTTTAAATTAAGGGGCTCTCAGGCAAAATATGGAGCAGGAAATAACAGTTCTTTAATAGGGAAGGGAAAAAAAATAAAGGATAAATAAACAATGAGTGAACTAAACCAACAGTGCCAGAGTCAGAACCAACCTGAACCCTGTGGGTCAGGGTGCTGGCAGCAGTCCCATTGGAATTGTGGCTCAGCCCTCCTGCAGTGTCAGGGGTGGCTCTGCTGGAGCAGGGATCCTGGAGAAAGGTGCGAATGTCTCTTCCTCTGCAGATCCAGGGGAAGAGGCGCTGCTGTTCTCTGGGAAATCCAGTGCAGAAGCCGTGCTGGTGTTCCAGAATCTCCAGATTCTATCCGGGTAGGAATGCTTGGCTCCTCCCTCTGGGCTCCCATCTCCCAATGGGTGTCTGTAGTTCTTATCAGCATGCAGGGACATTCAATGGCTGTTATCAGCAGGTGTCCCCTCCCGGGGGAGGTGTGAATGTGGTCACTCAAAGGCAAACTGCCCACTTGACAAAGGTAATCTGCCCTACAGATGGTAATTGAAAACATCTTACATTGCAATCTTCAGCTGTCAGCCACTGAGGATGCTACAGGCCACCACAGGGATGCCACCTCTGTCACCCCTGCAGTGTCCCCACCCCTAGAGACACTTTCATGGATGGTGCCCTGTGGCAGCCTCTTCATCCTGCCCCTTTTCCCTGCATCCAGGACAGGTTCTGGCTCATCCTGGCACCGTTCAAATCCAGGCTGGACATTGGGGCCTGGAGYCCCTGGGACAGTGGGAGGTGTCCCTGCCATGGCAGGGTGGCACTGGATGGGATTTAAGGYCCTTTCYAACCCAAACCATTTTGGGATTCTGGGATTCTGTGTTTCTGGGATTCYGTGAGCTTTGTTAAGCCAGCTCCAGCCTTTTGAACATTATTTCTCYTGGGTACCTTCCCATTTACTTTTCCCATTTAATTCCCATTTACTTTTCTATTAAGGTTTAGCCCCACTGAGGCTGGGAGTGGATGAACCATCCTTGAMTATGCCAGAGCCCRGGGCAGAGCTCAGCTTTATTTCCCTGCTYTGAATTACTCAGGATGGGGCTGAATTTGCACTYCCAGCCCTGAATTACTCAGGACAGGATTGAATTTGYACTCCCAGCCCTGAATTACTCAGRATGGGGYTGAATTTGYACTCCCAGCMYKGAATTACTCAGGATGGGGTTGAATTTGCACTCTGGATCTGATTTTAGGAGAAGCAGAAACCCCATCAGCAGCCAGGCTCTCGTGCCTGGTCTTTGTGTCTCTGSAAATGGATCATTCCACGTGCAGAGAAAACTCTGCAGTTCTGCTCCTCCAAAATGATTTGCTTGCTAAAGAGAAGAGGAGAGCAGAGGGGAAAAAATGCCTAAAAGATAAAGATAAAGATAAAGCCAAAATGGGGACAGAAGGGTTGAGATAAGGAGGGAAGGGGCGAGCAGGGAAAAGCCCTGAAGTGTGGATGGGAGCAAGGAATAAAATCCCTGATTTGAGAGCAAGGACTAAAATCCCTGATTTGGGAGCAAGGAATAAAATCCCTGATTTCTGGAGAGGCTGCGAGTGTCTCTGATGCAGTGACACCCATCCCAAGCTGCCTCATCTCACGAACGTCTCTTCTCTCCCACCCCAGGCACCCTTTTCCTATGAACACCTGAGTCTCCTCCACCTCTCAGAGGATGCACCTGTAGCAGCCTTCACACAGGTAAGAGCTCAGCCATGGCCCCAGTGCCTGCTCAGGGTTCTGGGGGCTGTGGGGACGCACAAACTCCGTGTTCTTCAGGGCTTGGGGTCAAGCGGCAGTGTGTTTTGTGATCGGTTTTCCTTTTGCTTTTCTGATGGGTTCAGGGCTTTGGGGTGGTGGGGATCACAAACCCCATGCCCTCATGGCTTTGGGGTCAAGCCCAGGCCTGGTTTGTGATGGTTTCTTTGCTTTTTGTGGGGTTCAAGGAATTTAGGGTTGTGGGGATCACCAGACCTGTGCCTTTCAGGGCTTTTGAGGTGTGGGGATGACAGAACCTTGTGCTCCCCATGGGCTTTGGGTCACCCAGGTCTGGTTTTGTGAACAGGTTCTTTGTTTTTCTCTGGGGTTTCAGGGCTTTGGGGTTGTGGGGATACACTTGTTCTCATGCCCTCATGGCTTTGGGGCAAGCCAGGCCTGGTTTTGTGAAGGGTTCTTTGCTTTCTGTGGGTTCAGGGATTTAGGTCATGGGGGATCACAAATCCCATGCCCTCAGGGATTTAGGGTGGTGGGAATCACAGACCTTAAGTGCCCCTCAAGGATTTGGGTCAAGCCCAAGCCTGGTTTTGTGACGGTTTCTCTGCTTTTGTGGGGTTTCAGGGCTTTAGGGTTGTGGAGATCACAGTCCCTGTGCTTCTCTAGGGGCTTTAGAGTGTCAGGATCCAGACGGCCAATGCCCTCAGGGATTTGGGTGTGTGATCAACGAAACCTCGTGGCCGTCAGGCTTTGGGAGTGTGGGAATCAACAGACCCTATGCTCCCAGGGCTTTGGGTCAAGCCCAGGGCCTGGTTTTGTGATCGGTCTCCTCCTGCTTTCTGTAAGGGTTCAGGGCTTTGGGGTGTGGGGAAATAAACTCCCTCATGCCTCGTGGCTTTGGGGTCAAGCCCAGGCCTGGTTTGGTGAAGGGTTTCTTGCTTTCTGTGGGGTTCAGGGATTTAGGGTGTGGAGATCACCAAACCCCAATGCCCCTCAGGGCTTTGAGGTGTGGGGATCACAAACCTCATGTCCTCAGGGCTTTGAAGGTGTGGGGATGCCCAGACCCGTGTGCTCCCAGGGCTTTGGAAGTCAAGCCCGAGGCCTGGTTTTGTGATGGTTCTTTGCTTTTTTGTGGGTTCAGGACCTTGGGGTGTGGGGATCACAGAACCCGCCTACCCTAGGGTTTGGGGGTTTGGGGATAACACTACCTACACCCTCATGGCTTTGGGGTCCAAGCCGCCAGGCCTGGTTTTTGATGGTTTTTGCTTATCTGTGGAGTTTAGGGCTTTGGGGGTGTCGGGATCAGAGAGACCCCACGCCCTCAATCGGCTTTAGGTTCAAGCCCAGGCCTGGGTTTTGTGAAGGGTTCTTTGCTTTCTGTGGGTTCAAGATTTTAGGGTGTGGGGTAATCACAACCCCATGCCCTTCAGGGATTCAGGGCATGGGGATCACAAGACCCTGTGACCCCAGGGTTTGGGGTGTGGGATTCACAGACCTTGTGGCCCTCAGGGACTTTGGGTCAAGCCCAAGCGTGGTTTTGTGATTGGTTTTTCCCTTTGCTTTCTGTGGGGTTCAGGCTTTGGGGGTGTGGGGATCACAGACCCTGTGCCCCTCAGGGCTTTTGGGAGTGTGGAGATCAACAAAACCCCGCAAAGCCCCTCAGGAATTTGGGGTGTAGAAATCACAAACCCCATGCCTTCAGGGATTTGGGGTGTGAGGATCACAAACTCCATGCCCTCATGGCTTTGGSGTCAAGCCCAGGCCTGGTTTTGTGGTGGTTTCTTTGCTTTCTGTGGGRTTTAGGGCCTTGGGTGTGTGGGGATCACAGATCCCATGTCCTCAGGGCTTTGGGGCTGTGAGGATCCCAGACCTTCTGCCCTCAGGGCTTTGGGGTGTGCGGATCCCAGACCCTGTGCTCCCAGGGCTTTGGGGTCAAGCCCAGGCCTGGTTTTGTGATGGTTTCTTTGCTTTTTGTGGGGTTCAGGGCTTTGGGTGTGTGGAGATCACAGACCCCCTACCCCTAGGGTTTGGGGTGTGGGGATAACACTCATCACGCCCTCATGGCTTTGGGGTCAAGCCCAGGCCTGGTTTTGTGATGGTTTCTTTGCTTTTTGTGGGGTTCGGGGCTTTGGGGTGTGGAGATCACTCCATGCCCTCAGGGCTTTGGGGGTTTGGGGGTTCACAGACCCCCAAAGCCCTCAGGAATTTGGGGTATGGGGATCACAGACCCCATGCCCTCAGGAATTTGGGGTATGGGGATAACACTCCCTGTGCCCTCATGGCTTTGGGGTCAAGTCCAGGCCTGGTTTTTGATGAGTTCTTTGCTTTCTGTGGAGTTTAGGGCTTTGAGGTGTGGGGATCAGAAACCCCATTCCCCCAGGGTTTGGGGTGTGGGGATCACACACCTCATGCCCTCATGGCTTTAGGGGTCAAGCCCAGGCCTGGTTTTGTGAAGGGTTCTTTGCTTTCTGTGGGGTTCAGGGCTTTGGGGTGTGGGGATAACACTCCTCACGCCCTCATGGCTTTGGGATCAAGCCCAAGCGTGGTTTTGTGATGGTTTCTTTGCTTTCTGTGGGGTTCAGGGCTTTGGGGGTGTGGGGATCACAAACCCCATGCCCTCAGGGCTTTGAGGTGTGGGGATCCCAGACCCTGTGCTCCCTGGGCTTTGGAGTCAACCCAGGTCTGGTTTTGTGACAGGTTCTTTGTTTTCTCTGGGGTTCAGGGCTTTGGGGTGTGGGGATAACACTCCTCATGCCCTCATGGCTTTGGGGTCAAGCCCAGGCCTGGTTTGTGATGGGTTCTTTGCTTTTTGTGGGGTTCAGGCCTTTGGGGTAWGGGGATCACAAACCCCAGGCCTTTGGGGATTTGGGGTCAAGCCAGGCCTGGTGTTGTGATGGGTTCTTTGTTTTCTGTGGGGTTCTTGTGGGTTTTGTGCCCCTCTGAGGTGACACAGCCCCAGGGGGTTGCAGTTCCTAGAGCAGGCATTGGTGACTGAGCATTAAAAGATGTTTCAAGGGGTAAGGACTGGTCCAGATTTGGTTTTTCACTTTTCTTTCTGCTGCCAGAGGGCTCGGGTTTGGTTTGTAGGTGATCCAATCCACGTGATTTTCTGGTACCCCAGAGCCAGGAGCGGTTTGCAGGTGAGGAGGAGCTTGGCAGCTCCTGCTGCTTGTGATTTTCGCTCCTGGCTTCTTCACGCCAGCAGGTTGAAAATGTCAAATATTGATGAACAAAGCTCTGCTGGGTCTCTCCACCTCAAGCTGACCATGCAGTTCCAAATCCACCTTCCTCGGCAGCTCTGCCGTTTTCCCTTGGCAAACTTCATTTTAAATCTCTTCATTGCTGCTGAGAAGTATTTGCGCCTTCCTGGGGGATCGCTTGCCTGCCCCACATTTGGGCAGTTGTGGGAAGTAAAATTGCGTCTCATGGAGCTCTATTGGAACATGCTGGTCTTGTGGCAACGACGTGATCTGCCCAGGACATTTTAGGGACTCAGTTCCAGGTCTGGAGCCGGTTTGGGTGGATTTTAAAGGACTGGAATCCACTTGGCTGATGTGAAGCCAGAGTGGACAATGGATTGTCCTGGGGATTGTTGGAGCTTTATCCATAAGGGATACCCATTCCGCTGGCTCAGCAGGCTGTGGGCATTTTTCCAGGTAGATGACGTGTGGACCAAGGATGGAAAACTGGGATGGGCTCGGCTGGGGGAGTCTTGTTCCCTGCCTGCCTGGACTCCGCAAAGCAAGCTTGTTTAGGCAAGGCTTTGAGGCGTGATCAGGGTTTGAGGAGCTACGACTTGTGCGGGACAGGTGTGTCTCGCCTGTGAGCAGCAGTGGACAGCTCGAGAGCCGGCCATCCACCAGGCTTAAGCTGATATCCCGACCTTTTCCTCCAGAAGTGCTCCTTGCAGGTGGTCCGCTCAGCCGGGCCTGCCTCCTGCCCTCCATTCCCGGTCGGCGAGAGGGACAATAACACAATAAACCCAATAGAAGTTCACTGCTGTGTCGTCTGGCGCCCGCACACCTCTCTCCTGCTCCTTTTTGGCAATCTGTCATTTCCTGAAATTCTGGTGCCGGCGCAGGAGCTGAGTAAAATACCTGCGGGCAGCTGGAGCGCGACACAGTCAATCGGGGTTAAATGGCTGGGGTTTCAAATGGGTTTAAATGGGGTTTAAAATGGGGTTTATGTGTGTTTGTAACAACTGCGGCAGAGCGGGGCCGCCCAGACAGAGCCGGTTTGAGAGCAGAAATTAATTCCCGGCGGGCAAGGAAAAAAGGGAAACACTCCCCGAGCTGTGGTGCCCGCCAGCTCGGCTGTTCCCGTCCTCCCCCCCCCCCTCCCTCCCCCTCCCCTCTCTCCCTATTCCCCCCCCCTCCGCCTCCTCCCCTCCTTGTCCCCCCCCTCCCCTTCCCCCCCCCCCTTCCCTCCCTCCCCCCTTTCTCTCCCCTCCCTCCCCCCCCTCCCCCCCCCCCCCCCCCCCCCCCTCCCCTCCCCCTCCTCCCCCCTCTTCTCCCCCCCCCTCTCGCCTCCTCCTCCCGCCCCCTACCGCCTGCCCCCTCCACCACTCTCTCCGTTCCCCTCCCCCCTCCCTCCCCCTTTTCCTTTCCCCTCCACTCCCCCTCCTCCCCCCTCTCTCCTACTCCGCCCCCCTCCTTTTCCCCCCTCCTCTCCTCCTCCCCTCTCCCCCCCTCGCCCTCCCCCTCCTCCACCTACCCCCCCCCCTCTCCCCCCCCTCCCTTCCCCCTCGCTCCCTCCTCCCCACCCCCCATCTCTCCCCTCCCCTCCTCCTCCCCCGCCGTCCCCCTCTTCCCCCCCCCCCTCCGTCCGCGTCCCCTCCTCTTCCTCCCCCGCCCCCCCTCCCCCCCCTCCCTCCCTTCCCCCCCCCTCCTCCCCTCCCCCTCCCCCTTCCTCCTCTCCTCCCCCCCCCCCCCTTCTCCCTCCTCCCCCCCCCCCCCCCCTCCTCTCCTCCCCTCTCTCCCTCCTCCCCCCCCCTCCCTCTACCTCCCCCCCTCCCTCCTCTTCCCCCCCCCTCTCCTTCGCTCCTCCTTCTCCCCCCTTCCTCTCTCCCTCCCGTCCCCTCCCTCCCCCCCCCTTCCCGCCCCCCTCCCCTTCCCCCCCCCCCCTCCTCCTCCCTCTTCCTCCTATCCTCCTCCCCCCCCATTCGTCCCCTCCTCCCGCTTCCCCTCTCCCCCAGTCCCTTCCACCAGCGTCCTCCGCCGCGCCGGTCGCCCCTCCCTCCCTCTTCCCCCTCTCCACCGAGGCCACCGAAGCAGCTGGGCTGGCCTTCCCGGACGGTGGCCAGCGGCAGAGATAAAGCAGGGACAGCTGGAGGAGCTGGGGAGGCCGGGGATGCTCCGGGGAATGCGCCGGGGAATGCTCCGAGGATGCTCGAGATGCTCCGGTTCCGGTGTAGGTCGCCTTGGAGATCAGCTCGAGGGAGGAAAGATCAGGTGAAGGGAATGAACAGCTTCTGGCCTGTCAAAATAGCCCCGTTCTCTCGAATTCACACAAGCTTGTTCCTGGTGGGAAAAGAAAAAAAAAAAAAAAAACAACCAGAAATAGTTTAGTGGTTTCTTTGCACAGGGATAATTTTAAAACATCCTTTACTTGAGGAGCTTTTGAGGAGGAACAAACAGGGAGGGGGAAAAACGCTGGAGTTGGGGAGCAACATGGATTTGGATGAATGCCCAGGTCCAATTAACTTTTGGTGAAAAAACCTTGAATTTCCAAGGGAATTTCCCGCTCTGCTGCTGAGGGCTGTGAGGGGAAGGCAGGGCTTTGACACCAGGAGATCGACTGATTAACACACACAGGAGTTCTTCCTGGAGGGGAATCAGAAGAAAAAAACTGAAAATAAGCCCTTGGTGTGAGCAGAGCAGCCCTGTGGGTCTGTGCTGCTCCTCTGGGGCGGCTGCAGCACTCACGCCTGCCTGAGCACCCAGAGAGGCAGCATTTGGCACTGCAGATCCCAAGCCATCTCACTTAGTGAATTACAAACGTCTGGGATTAATTTTATTCAATGTTTGGAAGCAGAGAAAACGGAGATGAAATGTAAGAAAAGGTTGGGAAGGGGAAAGGAAGGGGCTGCCAAACCTGGTGGGCCTTTGGGCTGGAGGGTTGTTCGGTAACTGCAGGTGAGGATGAGAGAATCCCAGAACAGGATCACAGATATAATGCCAGAGTGGGAAGGGACCCACAGTGTGAGAAATGATCTCACTTTCAACAAAATGTAAAAGGCTATATTTAAAAACCTTATGAAAAATACAACACAAGATGAATAGAGAAAATATCAAGCACCAGGAGCAGAGGATGTTCCCCACACAAGTGTGCTCACCACACCATATGCAGGTTTCACCTTTTTAACTCCTTTGGCCCCCCCACGGAGTTCTGTCCATGACTCCTCCTTCCCTGCCCAGGGGTGCAGATCAACTGCCTGACACCGTTGGTTTGGGGGCAGCTGTTGCCATGGTAAACGAGGGACCCTCCAAATGTCCCAAACCCAGGGCAACCCCTGAGAACAACACAAGGGGGTAAAACACAACTATAAATATATAAAACTGCTCCCTGAAACACACATACAGTGATATTTGCCTTTTAATTGTGAGAATCGCCATGGCATTGCTCATCCTGTCACAAGGATCATCCATGTCCCAGCCCCTGGCCGCTGCCCAGACCCCAACAGCCCCCACCCGGCCAACCCTGCAGCCGCTGCCCAAATTCCTCCCCCATCCTTCATCTCCCCACTCCTCACTCTCACACAACCATCGGACATGTTGCTGAGCTGGAAGGGACCCACAGGGATGAATCAATCCCAAAGCCAAAACCCCTGCCAGAAGCCCCCCAGCAAAGCCCAGCCTGGGCATATCCCTGGAGCTGCTGGCAGCCTCGGGGCCGTGGCCCATTGCCTGGGCAGCTCTGGGCAGTGCCAGCACCCTCTGGGGGAAGAACCTTGCCCTGATCTCAGCCTGAGCTGCCCCTGGCCCAGCTCCAGCCGTGCCCTGGCTGCCTTGTCCCTGCCCAAGAGCAGAGATGGAGCTGCCCCTCGGAGGAGCTTGGCAATCCTGAGCTCTGCCACTCACGTGCCCTGCTCCCCAGCTGCAACACACCCTCACCTGGTTTTCATTCCATCCAGGCGGTTCTGCTTTCCCTTTCCCAATCTCTCTGGGATTTTACTCAGACCCCTCCCTCTCCTGCAAGCTGGGCAACTTCTGCTTGTGAATTCTGATCCCCATTTGAATGGGACAATGAAAATTTCTTTTGCTTTTCCTCCGATCTTTGCTGGCAAAATTGTTTCATGCTCTATCCACCCCTGTCCTATTTCCTCCATGATAAGGGACATAGCTCTGTATTTACTGCCTTCAAAACTGATTTTTGGGTTCTGCTGGGATAGAAATTGAAGTCACAGCTCAATGTTGCACCTCAAGCTTCTTCCCCTGCTTCCCCAGAGCTCCTCCTCTCTCCTGGATGTGCTGGCACAGCTTATCCTGCTGGGCTTTCAGGAATAACCGAGTTTTTTGGATAAGTGGGCGTGTACGGGTGTGTGCTAACCCACCACAAGGGCTGCAGCCTTCCCTGGTTTTTTTTTGGGAATGCTGTTTTGGCCTGCTGGATCTCCAGCAATCCCACACGAGCCTCTCTTCCCTCCTGACAGCTTCGGTGCATAAACTCCACATGCTAATTTTAGCTTTCCCTCCGAGGTGGATATCTGAGGTTTTGGGCGCCATCAATGCTTATTCATAAAACCTACAAACACTGTGAAAAGAGCGGGGGGGGACGGGGGGCAGCGAGGGTCCCGGCCCTGACGGTCTGATCCTCCAGCAGCTGCAACAGCTCTGCCTCGCTGGGAGAACAAGGCCAAGGGTTGTTCCTTCAGCAGCCCAGGAAAGGGCGCGTGTGGTTTATATTTAGGGCCCTGGTCGCTTGTGTGCATGTGGTGCAAGGTGGCACATGAAAAACCTGCCAATGATTCCTTACCCTGTTTTTCCGGACTGGCCTGAGCTCCCTGGGAGAGCTCTGACAAAATTTCCTCGTGGCCGTCTCTGGTTTTGGAGCCTTTGTGTTGGTGAAACCTGGGGGTTTTCTCCTGTGCATTTTTGGACAGAGTTTTGCCCCAGAAACACACAATTTTTACGAGGCAGGTGGGTGGCTTCTGCCACTTGGGTTTGTGGGCGTTGGGAAATTGGGATTGTTTGGGATTTGACCCTCATTGGGATTTGGGATCACTGGGATTTGGGAATCATTGGATTTTGGGATTGTTGGGGATTTTGGAATCATCAGGAATTTGGAAATTGTTGGGATTTGGGATCGTTGGGATTTGGGATTGTTGGGATTGGATCATTGGGAATTTCTTCACTGGGTAAGAGAGCCAATGAAAAATGAATAGGGTGGGGAATGAGACTCTTCCCGCAGAGGTGGGTGGAGGGTCCAGGATCTGGGTGTGCAGCTCTGAGCTTCACTTCTGACCTTGAGCTGCTCTGACATTCACCTGTGACCTTCACCTGTGGGACCGTTGCCCTCTGCTCTGACCTTTCACCTTTCACCCACAACATGAGTTCACTCCCCCTGTGGGCTGTGGTGCCTGGGACACAGTTTGGTGGCACTGGGTTGATGGCGTGGCCTTGGGCTTGTCCAGCCTTGGTGATCCTGGGTTTCCTGGGCTCTGCCAGAAGGAGGCCTCATTCAACCTCCAGCCTTCCTCTTCCTGCAATAGTGAGAATGCGGCGAGAAAAACGGGGAAAAACTCAGAATTGGGTCCTTAACCCACACAGCTCTTGGTTGTTTTCCAAAGTGAGAAATGGGGGAATAATGGGGAAAAAACCTCAAAACTGGGTCCCTAATCCCCACAAATGTTGATGTATTGCCAAAGTGAGGAAATGGATCAATAATGGGAAAAATCAGAAGCTGAGTCCCTAATCCCCAGCTCTTGGTGTGTTCCAAGTGAGAAATGGGGGAACACCTCCCTCAGAGTCCCCTAATCCCACAAGTTTGTTGATGAAATTGCCAAAGTGAGAAACGGGGCAAACAATTGGGAAAAACTCGGATGAGCACCTCATCCCACAGCTGGGTGGGGGATCTTTTCTCCCAAAATGAAAAATGGGGAGCACTTTGCGAGTCCTCAATCTCCAACAAAGCATCCGGGCTGTTCTCAAGTGAGAAAATGGGAGAACAGTGGGGAAACCCCTGAAGGGACCCTAATCCCACAGCTGTTAGGATTTCCCAAAGCAAGAAATGGGGGAACAAATGTAAAAAAATCTGAGCTGAGGAACCACCTAATTCCAGAGCTGTTAGGTTGTTTTCCCAAAAGCAAGAAATGGGGCATGTGATTTGAAAGTTTAAGAATCCCTGAATCTACAGCTGTTAGGATTTCCAAAAGCTTAGCCTCGTGGCTCCAGGAGCTGCCAAACCGACATCAATCTGCCCTGGAGACATCTGTGGTCGCCCTGGTTTTTTTAAGATTTTCTAGGCCTTCTGATATTGGAACATTCTTGTGTAAACTTTTCTCAGAACATTTCTGTAATAACTGATTGTTTTGTCTTCTTTTAATGGCGGAGGAGAAAGTTGATGGACTGTTGGCTGTCCATTGTGATTGGAGAGGTGGTCCACTGTCACCCTGCCAGATCTGCTGTCACTTTTGGAACACTATAAATGTTGGAGTCAGGGAAATAATAAACGCTCTCTTTCCTCCTTCACCTGGAGAAACAGTGGTGTGCTTGTGTTCCTTTTGTGTCTGATAGTGACAACAGTTCTGGACTTTATGGGTTTGGCTTTGGCAGGGGAAGCTGGAGAGGACAAAAAAAAGGGGTTTTGGGTCTTGGCTGGTGGAAGCTGGACTGCAAGTCCTGGTAGGGATTCGACAAGTGGCAGCTGGGGCTGGCCCAGGAAGGCAGCAAGCATCTTCTTGGAGAGGCGAGGAATTTGCAAAATTGTGAGCTCATGTGGCCCTGAGGTGGAGCTGGACAGCAAATGATGCTGTTCAGCTTCTGCACTGATTTCGAGGAGAGGAAAGATTGAATTCATTCGCTCCACATGTTTCATATTTCTTGAGCTCGGAAAATTCCTTACCCTCATCACACGGGAGGAGATTCAGCGCCTCAGGAACTCAGTGAGCTTGCCCTGCAGTGAGTAACTCTAAATTCGCTTCGTCTTGGTTTGAACAGCCAGGTGTCTGCTGAGGAAGGCAGGAAACCTCCGCCGAAATGGAAAAATGCAAACCCCCTCCCTCTGAACTTATTGTCATTTTGAAAATTAAGGGGCTCTCAGGAAAAGATATGGGAAAGGAATAACAGATTTTGGAAAATAGTAAAAATTAATAAAATACAAAATGACAGCAACTGCCAGAAGTGAGAGCAGGCCCTGGCACGCTGTGGGTCAGGGGGTGGCACAGCCCATCCATGGGGGCTCCGCCTCCCTGCAGTGGGCCAGCTGTGCTTCTGGCTGCAGCAGGGATCCTGCACAAGGGGGGAGTTTTCCTCTGCAGCTCCAGGGCTGCTGGAGGATGGGCCCTGGGCTCCCTCTGGTAATGCAGGCGAGCAGAAAGCTGCTCCTCTTGGCAATGCAGGGGGCAAAAGGCTGCTGTGCTGCTCCAGGGCTCAGATTGGATCCAGTCAAGGGAATGCTTGCTCCTCCCCTGGGCGCAGCAATCTCCCCATGGGATGCTGGAAAATTGGATCAGCCCTGAAGGGGACACTAGTGGCCATGGACAGCAGAGATCTCCTGCAGGGAGGTTGGCTGTGGGAGGAGATCAAGAAAAAACTGCGCCCAAGAACAGCTAGAGTAGCTGCCTAGCCTGACAGGCCGGGACAGAAACACACAGCCCAGATAAATCTTGCATTTGCAAGCCAGAACTTCTCCACCCAGGGAATCCAGAGCCTTGAGTTGGAATCTGTGAACATGTGCCAGGGCTGCGGAAAGGGTTTTTGTGAAAACAGAGAGCAGCTAACTGAAATCGCTTCCTCGTTGGTGGCCTGGAGGGTGCCCAGGCTCTGAGGTCACAGAGATAAAATGAGGGAGTTGTTGGTGTTTTTTGCATTCAGAGTTATGAAATTCCTGTTTGGATGGGCTGAAACTCTGGGCAGCTGCAAGGAAAGGAGGCTCAGACAGGGTGTGAGACATGGATGGAGCCCAGTGAGGAGAAGAGATGTTGAATTTGAATTCTCTGCTCCTGTAACCAAACCGTGGCAGGTTGTGGTGCTGGGAGAGGAGGCAGAAAAAAGTGAACTGCAGGTTCTGTTTGCACTGAAGTATTTTTGGGCATGTTTGGGTTCTTTGCTGTGGCAACCAGAGGGGTTATTTTTAGAATTTCTCCCAAGATGCTCCTCTGTGCCTCCCTGAGCTGCTTGGGAAGCGAAGCTGTCCCAGGGGATTTCGAGTTGAAATGAGCATTAATTCTGAAAAACTCCGAAAGATTTTGTTCTTCAGAACTGAGCAGATTCTGCGTGAAATCCTTCTCACTGTGTGTCCACCCTGGACCTCCTGCTGGGCATTCCCAAATTCCCTCTTTTAGGAATGGAAAGGCTCTGCTTTCATTTGGGAACCCCTGACTACAGAATTAAACCAGGGATAGATATTATGGCAGCTTGGCTTAGCAGTTCCACRGAGTAATCCCAAAATATCCGTTGGCATTTGCAGCCCCAGCGTTCCTGGCCCCRAGCCAGGGAAGGGCCTCCAAGCCCGACCCAGCCAAGATCAGATCCCTGTTTTCCTTGGGAGTTCCATCAGAGAAGGGAACAGGGGTTTGGTTGGGATTTTGGGTGTAATTCTAYGGCAAAAGTCATTCATGGAATCCCAGAACGGTTTGGGTCGGAAGGGGCCTTAAATCCCATCCCATTCCATGGGCAGGGGCTGTCCCAGGCTGCTCCAGCCTGGCCTTGGGCACTCCCACAGCTGCTCTGGCAATTCCAGACCCTCACAGGGAAGGATTTCAGCTCAAAATCCTCCAGGATTTCCTAAGCTGCCACTGGGATATTTCCACCTTCCAGTTTCCGCACAAAAAGCACTTGGGGTATTCAGGCTGGAGCATTTCTTCCTTTGGGAAGTGTTGTGGTGCTCCATAAGGTCCAGATCCCAAAAGAACAAAATCAATCCCAAAAGATCCCCAAGCAGATCCATTAGGGAAGGGGAAGCTGCTTTTCCAATGTCATCTTTCATATTTTATTGTCTTTCATCCTGTCCTGRTTTGAACAGCCAGGTGTCTGCTGAGAAAGGCAGGAGCCTCCCCTGAAATGGAAAATGCAAACCCCCTCCCTCTGAATTATTRTCATTTTGAAATTAAGGGGCTCTCAGGCAAAGATATGGGAGCAGGAATAAAAGTTTTTTAATAGGGAAAAAATAAAAGTAAAAATGCAGTAATACAAACCAAACTAAATTAAAAATACAAATGCAACAGTGCAAACAAAGCCTGCCAGAGTGAGAGCAGGCCCTGGCACGCTGTGGGTCAGGGGGTGGCACAGCCCCATCCCATGGGGGCTCAGCCCTCCTGCAGTGCCAGCTGTGCTTCTGCTGCAGCAGGGATCCTGCACAAGGGGGATGTTTTTCCTCTGCAGCTCCAGGGCTGCTGGAGATGGGCCTGGGCTCCCTCTGGCAATGGAGGGCAGCAGAAAGCTGCTCCTCTGGGCAATGCAGGGGGCAAAGGCTGCTGTGCTGCTCCAGGCTCAGATTGGATCCAGGTACGGCAGCTTGCTGCCTCCCCTGGGCGCAGCAATCTCCCCATGGGATGCTGGAATTGGATCAGCCCTGGCAGGGACACTCAGTGGGCCATGGACAGCAGAGATCTCCTGCAGGGAGGATTGGCTGTGGGAGAGATCAAGAAAACTGCCCAAGAACAGCAGAGAGCTGCCCAGCCTGACAGCTGGGGACAGAACACACACCCCAGCCACAAACACATCCAGAATCCCTTAAACACACTGCCATGGATGGGAAAATCCATTGGGAAAACCAACAACAGCCTTTTCTCCACAGGCCTGCTCAGGAACACTTTGTGTTTTGGGATATCTTGTTCCTCTCTTGGAATTTTTTCCACCTGCTCCGCAAAGTGTTTCCAGGTGCAACGTGGACAAGGCAAATTCTCTGTCTGCCCATGTTTGGTCAAGGGCTCTATTATTCTTTGAGAATTTAGAAAAAAAAAAAGAATTAAAATGTGCAGAGGAGCATCCAAACAGATGGTCAAGGTTTGGAGGAAAAGGTTCCTTATCTCTGTATATTTGATGAGTTATAGAATCACAGGATGGTTTGTGATTAAAAACCATCTCCTTCCAACTCTTCACTTAAAAGAACACCAAATGCTAAACCCCAGGGGTTTAACATCCCAGAGAGATTTGCAAAACCTTAAAAGTCACCAAATTCCAAACTCAAGGGTTTATATCTCAGAGAGTTTTGAAAAACCTTAAAAATCATCAAATTCCCCAAATGCCAGGGGTTTTGATATCTCAGAGTGGTTTAGAAAACCTTAAAAATCATCAAATTCCAAAACTCGAAGGTTTGATGGACAAGAGAGGTTTGGAAAACCTTAAAAAATCACCAAAATTCGCAAAACCCCAGGGTTTTAATATCTCAGAAAGGTTTAGAAAACCTTAAAAGTCACCAAATCCAACTTGAGGGGTTTGATATTCACAGAGAAGCTTCAAAATCCAGGGATTCCAAACCAGCCCCAGATGGGCAATTAAAGTGGGGGGAATTTAGGCACGTGAAGGCCCAGGACTGGCACAGGGATTTTAAATACATTTCAGAATTTGAGTCTTGAAGAAAAGGAGCAGCAGAGCTGTTAAAATTCCCTGTGAGCAGTGGGGCGTCCTCAGACGTTGTTAAGAGAAATTTCAGGGGGTGGGTTTGCCTCAAGGTGTTAAAGCAACACRGGGAYGGATCACYCAGGGAAAATGAGGGAAAAATCAGGAAAAGGATGTGATGTCAACGTTAGTAACAGGGAGCACTCAGCTCTTGAAACATTTTACTTTTACCAAGAGTTATCTGCAGAACTCGTTGTTGTTTTCAGTTATAATCCAGCCCTGTGCTCCGTTCTGCAGCCATAGAAGCAATTAGAATATTATTTGTTTATTCTCCACGCTACTGTTGTTTATAGGAACAAAAATCAGCTTCTCCCAGCCAAGCAGCCAGGCAGATTTTTAATTTTTTTTTTGATTCAAACCCATGTGACCAGTTCTGATTTAATCCTGGAAGATGCTGCAACTTTTAAACTCCACAGTTTTAACAACCTCATTTGCCATTTCGTGTTGATGCAGATAAACAAAATGGCTTTAATTTTTCCTGGYTGTTTTCTTATTTCTTCTCTTCTTATTATTATCATCATTATCATTATACCACAGAAGCAAAATTATGGAGCGGAATAAACAGMATTTTCCAGCASTCAGGTGGGGCAGGTTCATTTTCAGGTTTGTTCTGGGTACAGAAAATAAAAATCCACGCTCTGCATTGGGAATATTGAAAGCAGGAGGCTCCTGTGGAGCCGGGGATGTGCAGGTGGAGTCAACAGAGAATCTGAAATCTGTGACAAATTCAATCTTCATGGAAGGGCCTGGAGGGGCTGGAG
>NDFG01000466.1:3640-17072 GCA_002167245.1 Sporophila hypoxantha
GTTTTTGGGGTTCAGGGGTTTTTGGGGTTGGGTTTTTGGGTCAGGGTTTGGTCTGGGGGCTCAGACGTGTTTTGGGTTTTGGGTTTTTTTGCGGTTTTTGGGGTTTTTGGGGTTTTTTGGGGGCTCAGGGTTTTTGGGTTTTGCGGGTTTTTGGGGTTTTTGGGTCTCAGGGGTTTTTGGGTTTTTGGGTTTTTGGGGCTCAGTGTTTTTGGGTGCTGGGGGGTTTCAGGGGTTTTGGGGGGCTCAGGGTTTTTTTGGAGGTCTGGGGCTCAGGGGTTTTGGGGCTTCAGTAGGGTTTGGGGTCTGAGCTTTTTCCCCAGGGGGGGGTTTTTTGGAGAGCGATCAGGGGTTTTGGTGCGTGGGAGGCTCAGGAATTTTTGGGGTCTGGGGCTCAGGAGGGTTGGGGTCTGTGGGGCTTCAGGGGTTTTGGGGGTCAGGGGTTTTTGGGGTCTCAGGGTGTTTTGGGGTTTTTGGGAGTTTTTGGGGGGCTCAGAGGCTTTTGGGGTACTGAGGGGTCTCAGGGTGTTTTGGGGTGTTTTGGACGGGCTCAGGGGGTTTTTGGGGCTCAGGGGTTTAGGTCTGGGGTCTCAGGGCGTTTTGGGGTTTTGATTTTGAGGTTTTTGGATCTTTCAGGGGTTTTGGGTTTTCTGGGGTTATTGGGGCGCAGGGGGTTTGGGTCTTGGGCTTCAGGGGTTTTGGGGTTTTGGGTTTTTTGCGGGCTCAGGCGAGTTTGAGGTTTTTGGAGTTTGTATAGGGGCTCAGGGGTTTGGCGCTCCCAGGGTTTTTGCGGGTTTTTGGGGTTCTCAAGGGGTTTTGGGGTTTTTGGGGGCTCAGGTTTTTGGGGTTTGGTTTTGGGGTTTTTGGTTTTTGGTCTCAGGGGTTTTTGGGGGCTCAGGGTTTTTGGGCGCAGGGGTTTTTGGGGTTTTTGGGCTCAGGGTTTTGGGGTTTTTGGGGCTCACGGTTTTTGGGGGTTTTGGGCGTTTTTGGGATTTTTGGGCGTTTTTGGGTTGTTTTGGGGTGTTTTGGGGTTGCGGGGCTCGGCTGACTGGCGCTGCCCAGGTGTTCCAGCCGGCGCCAGGACGGCCAGACGATTTCTGGCGCGGCTGGACGCGACGCGCCGCTCGGCAACGTCAGCGGCGAGTTGCTGGCTCGCGTGACGGGGACCGGGGAAAACCACGGGAAATTGGGAATGGGGAAAATTGGGAAAAAATTGGGAAAAAAATTGGGAAAAAATTAGGAAAAAAATTGGGGAAAAAGTTTGGGAAAAAATAGGGAAAAAAGTTGGGAAAAATTAGGGGAAAATTAGTGGAAAAAATTGGGAAAAATAGGAAAAATTTCGGAAAAAAAACATGGAAAAATTTGGGAAAAATTGGTGTGAGAAATTTGGGAAAAATTAGGGAAAAAGTTGCGCTAAAAAAAAATAGGGAAAAAAGGAAAAATAGGGAAAAATTTCGGAAAAAAAAAAAACCATGGAAAAAATTTTCGGGAAAAAAACATGGAAAATTGCGGAAAAAAATTTGGAGAAATTTGCGGGAAAAATTTATGGGAAAAAGTTGGTTAAAAAATAAGGAAAAAAATTGGCGAAAAAATAGGGAAAATTTCGGAAAAAAACCCATGGAAAAATTTCCGGGAAAAAAACATGGAAAAATTTGGGAAAAAAGTTTGGAGAGAAATTGCGGAAAAATAAGGAAAAAAAACCCGGAAACATTTGGGAAAATTTGGAAAAAAACACAGAAAAATTGGGAAAAATTTTGAGAAAAAACACGGAAAAAATTTGGGAAAAACATGGAAAATTTGGGGAAAAAAAAACACCAGAAAAAATTTGGAGAAATTTGGGAAAAATTAAGGAAAAAAACCAGAAGACATTGGGAAAAAATTTGGGAAAATTTGGGAAAAATTCGGAAAATTTACGGAAAAAATTGGGGAAAAATTTGAGAAAAAACACGAAAACATTTAGAAAAGTTATGAAAAATTGGGAAAAAAACAAGGAAAACTTTGGGAAAAAATTTGCGGAAAAAATAGGGAAAAACCGGGAAAAATTAGCGGGAAAAATGTGGAAAATTTCGGAAAAAAAAACATGCGAAAAATTTCGGAAAAAAAAACATTGGAAAATTTCGGAAAAAAAAAACCATGGAAAATTTGGGAGAAGTTGGGAAAAAATTAAGGAAAAAAAACGGAGACATTTGGAAATTGGAAAAAAAACACAGAAAAATTTGAGAAAAATTTGAGAAAAAACACGGAAAAATTTGGGAAAATTTAGGAAAAAATCTGGGAAAAACACAGAAAAATTTGAGGAAAAATTTTTGGGAAAAAACACGGAAAAATTTGAGAAAAATTTGCGGAGAAAAAAATGGAAAAAGTTGGGAAAAACACGGAAAAATTTGAGAAAAATTTTGGGAAAAAAATGGGAAAATTTGGGAAAATTTGGGAAAACATAGGGAAAAATTTGGGAAAAAAATCTTGGTGTGCAGAACGGTTCCCCAGGGGTCCTGCAGACTGGGATCCCCAACATTCAGGTTCTGTTTTTGGGGTTCGGGACAGACTTGGAGGTCTCCAGGAGTTTCATGGGGGCACGTGAGGGTGTCCCCAGGCGTTTTGGGAATTGGAAAAATTTTGGGAAACAAACATGGAAAAATTTGGGAAAAACAAGCCACTGAAAATTTGGAAAATTTATGGAAAAATTGGGAAAAAAACACGGAAAATTTGGTGAAAAAAATTGGGAAAAAAACCACGGAAAAATTTGTAAAAATTGGGAAAAAAATTTTGGGGAAACTTATGAAAAAGTTGGGGAAATTTTTAAAATTAAAATTTGGGAGAAAACACGAAAAATTTGGGAAAAAAACATGGAAAAAAATTGGAAAAAAATGGAAAAAAAATGGTGGTGAAAATTTATAAAAAATTTGGGAAAATTTTATGAAAAAATTTATGAAAAAAACATGGAAAAATTTGGGAAAAACATGGAAAAAAATTGCGAACAAATACGGAAAATTTATTTGAAAAATTTGGTGAAAATTTTATGAAAAAATTATTGAAAAAACACGAAAAATTGGGAAAATTTTATGAAAAATTTGGAAAAAACACAGAAAATTTGGGGAAAATCGTTTATGAAAATTTGGGAAAAAAAGACGGAAAATTTGGGAAAATTTATGAAACAATTTGTGAGTTAAAAACACAGAAAAATTTGGGAAAATGGTTATGAAAAGTTTGGGATTAAAAACACAGAAATTTGGAAAAATTTATGCAAATTTGGGAAAAAAAAAAAACATGGAAAATTTGGTGGAAAAACCACGGAAAATTTGGGAAAAAAACCACAGAAAAATTGGGAAAATGGCGATAAGACACGGAAAAAAATTCGGGAAAAAACATGGAAAATTGTGGGAAAAACACGGAAAAACGCACAGAAAAATACAAGAAAAAATACGGAAACATAAACGGTAAAAAATTGCCGGAAAAGCACGGAAAAAATGGAGAAAATATTATGAAAAAATTTGCGCGAAAAACAACATGGAAAAAATTGGGAAAAATTTGGGAAAAACACTGGAACAAATTGGGAAAAAACGGAAAAAAATGGGGAAAAATTGGGGAAAATTAAGGAAACAAAAACCCAGAATCAGTTTGGGAAAAATGGGGAAAAAAAAACACAGTAAAAATTTGGGCGAAAAAAACACGCGAAAATTTATGACAAATTTGGGCAGAATAAACATGGAAAAATTTGGAGAAAAAAAAAAAACACAGAAAAAAAATACTGAAAAAATTTTGGGAAAAAACATGGAAAATTTGGGAAAAAAACACAGAAAAATACAGAAAAAATTGGGAAAATTTATGAAAAATTTTCCGAGGAAAAAAAACCACGGAAAATTGGGGAACACATGGAAAGTTTCATCTCGGAAAAAACACAGAAAAAATACTGGGAAAATTTGGGCAAATTAGAGCAAAAAACTGGGAAAAATTTGGGAAAAAAAAACTGGGAAAAAACACGGAAAAATTTTGGAAAAATTTGAGGAAAAACATGAAAAGCATGTGTAAAATTTAGGGTAAAAAATTAGCCGGAAAAAATTAGGGAAAAAATACGAAAAGTTTGGGAAAGATTTTGGTAAAAAACACGGGAAAATGTGGCGACAAAATGTATTGCAAAATTGTGAAGAAAAAACACGAAAAAAATGTGGGAAAAATTTATGAAAGAAATGTGGGAAAAATGTGGGAAAAAACGTGAGGAAACATTTCTGAAAGAATTTTGGCAAAAAAAACGCCGAAAAAAATTGGAAAAATTTATGAAAAATTTGGAAAAACACGAAAAAAAAGTATGGTGAAAATGTTGGGAAAAATTGTGGGAAAACCAGGGAAAATTTGGGGGCCCGCGGCGGCGCTCGGGGGCGGTTTGGGGTCCCTGACAGGGTTGCCGGGGCGCCAGGAACGAGGCGCTGCACGCGGCTGACGGCCGGCGCCCCTCGGAGCTGCGCGTGGACCTCGCAGCGGGCCGCGACGGCCGCCTTTCGCGCAGTTACGCGCGACTTCAGCGTGGCGGCGCACCGAGCGCTACCGGCTGCGCGTGGGCGCCTTCCGCCGGCCCCCCCCACCGCCGGTAGCCCGCGGGCTTTCGGGGCGCTCTGCGGGCGTCTGGGGGCGTTTGGGGCGTTCTGGGGGCGTCTGGGGGTTGGGGCGTCTGGGGCGTTTTGGGCCGTTCTGCGGCGTTTGGGAGGGCTTTGGGGCGTTTGGGGCGTTTTGGGGGGTTTGGGGCATTTCGGGCGGGTTTGGGGGGCATGCTGGAGGCGTTTGGCGGGGGTCTGGGGCGGCTGGCGGGGGTTGGGTCCTTGGGTGATTTTGGCGTGTGGGCGTGGGTTGGGGCGTTTGGGGATTGGGGGCGTCTGGGGGCGTTTTGCGGGCGTTTGGGCGTTCTGGGGCGTTCTGGGCGTCCTCTGGGGGGTTTGGGGCATTTGGGTTGGGGGCGTTTGGGGGCGTTTGGGGGCGTTGGGGCGTTTGGGGGCTGGCGGGGGGTTTTGGGTCCGATGGGTCATGTTTGTGGGAATCTTTGGTTGTGGTTTTGGGGGGTACTGGGGTCCCTGGTGGGTTTGGGAGGTTCCTGGTGGGGGTTTGGGGGTCCTTGGGGTGTTTTGGGGAGTCTTTGATGCGTTTTTGGGGGTCCCTGGTGGGTTTTGGGGTCTTGGGGTGTTTTGGGGATCTTTGGTGCGGTTTTGGGGAGTATTGGGGTTCCTGGTGGGTTTTGGGGCCCTTTGGCATGTTTTGGGGTCTTTTGGGGTGTTTTGTGGGCTTTTGGGGTGTTTTGGGAATCTTTGGGGCGTTTTTGGGGGTATTGGGGTTTCTGGTGGGTTTTGGGGTTCCTGGTGGGTTTTGGGGTCCATGGGGTGGTTTGGGAATCTTTGGTGCGTTTTTGGGGGTCCCTGGTGGGTTTTGGGGTTCCTGCTGGGTTTTGAAGTCCTATGGGGGTTTTTTTTGGAATCTTTGATGCGTTTTTGGGGCTCCCTGGTGGTTTTTGGGGGTCCCTGGTGGGTTTTGGGGTTCCTGGTGGGTTTCGGGATGTTTTGGGGTGTTTTGGGGTCCTTGGGGTGGTTTGGGATCCTGGGGGGATTTTGGGGTCCTGGGATTTGGGGGTTTTTGGTGTTTCTGGTGGGTTTTGGAGGTCCCTGGCGGGTTTTGGGGTCCTTGGGATTGTTTTGGGGTCTTTGGGGAGTTTTGGGAATCTTTGGTGTGTTTTTGGGGGGGTATTGGGGTCCCTGGTGGGTTTTGGGGTTCCTGGTGGGGTTTGGGGTCCCTGGTGGGGTTTGGGGTCCTGGGGGGATTTTGGGGTCCCGTTTGGGGTTTTGGAAGGCAGGGGTGTGTGGAGAACTTGGGGTGTTTTGGGGTCCTTTGGGTGTTTGGTGGTCCTTGGTGGGTTTGGGGTCCTTTGGGGTCCTTTGGGGCATTGGCTGGGTGGGTTTTGGGGTCTTTGGGGTGTTTTGGGAATCTTTGGTGCATTTTTGGAGGTTCCTGGTGGGTTCTGGGGTCCTTGGGGTGGTTTGGGGGTCCTGGGGGGATTCTGGGGGTCCTGGGGGGGATTTAGGATCCCGTTTGGGGTCCTGGGGGGGATTTTGGGGTCCCTTGGGGTTTTGGCTGGAAGGGGTCGGTGGAGAACTGGGTGGGGTTTGGGGTCTTTGGGCTGTTTTGGGAATCTTTGGTGCGTTTTTGGGATCTTTTGGGGTCCTTTGGGAATCTTTGGTGCATTTTTGGAGGTCCCTGGTGCGTTATGGAGTCTTTTGGGGTGTTTTGGGGTCCTTTGGTGTGTTTTTGGGGTCCCGGGTGGGTTTTGGGGTCCGGGGGGGATTTTGGGGTTCCTGGGTGGTTTGGGTCCTGGGGATGTTGGGGTCCTGGGATTTTGGCGGGTTTTTGGGTCACTGGTGGGTTTCAGGATGTTTTGGGGTGTTTTGGGTCCTTGGGCGTGGTTTGGGTCCGGGGTATTTTGGGGTCCTGGATTTGGGGGTTTTTGGGTTCCTGGTTGGGTTTTGGCAGGTTCCCTGGTGGGTTTTGGGGTCCTTGGATTATTTTGGGTCTTTGGGGCTGTTTTGGTAATCTTTTTGGTGCGTTTTTTGGATTATTGGGGTCCCTGGTGGCGGTTTGTCGTCCTATGGGGTATTTTTGGGAATCTTGATGCGTTTTTTGGGGGTCCCTGTGGGTTATTTGGGGGTCCATGGGGGTGTTTTGGACTCCTTTGGGGCGTTTTGGCCGGCCCGGTCATTGGCGGTTCGCTTGTGAGTTTGGGTGGTCCTGGTGGGAGTTTGGGGTTCCTGCGTGGGTTCTTGGGCGTCCCGGGGGGATTTTGGGGGTCCTGGGGATTTTGGGTCCCCGTTTGGTGTTTTTGAAGGCCGGGCTGTGTGAGAACGTGGGGCTGTTTGGGGATCCTTTGCCGTGTTTGGTGGTCCCTGGTGGGTTTGGGTGGTGTTGGGGTTTTGGCTGGTGGGTTTTGGGGTCTTGGGGTGTTTGGGAATCTTTGGTGCGTTTTTGGGGTATTGGAGGTTCCTGTGGTTTTGGGGTCCTTGGGGTGGTTTGGGGTCCTGGGGGGATTTGGGGGCTCCCGGATTTGGGGGTTTTGGGGTTTCTGACGGGTGTTGGAGGTACCCTTGGTGGGTTTTGGGTTCTTGGGGAGTTTTGGAATCTTTGGTGCGTTTTTGGAGGGTTTCGTTTTCCGGGTGTGTTGGGGCTCCCTAGCTGTTTGGGTCTTGGGGTGTTTTGGGATCTTGGTGTGTTTTTGGTGGAGGTATTGGGGTTCTGGTGGGTTTTTGGAGGGTCCCTGGTGGGGTTTGGGGTTCCTGGGTGGTTTTGGATGTTTTGGTGTTTCCTGGGGTCCTTGGGTGGCTTTCGGCCGGTCTGGCGGGGATTTTGGGTCCTGGCGGGGGTTCTGGGGTCCGGGGGGGGTTTTTGGGTTCCTGTGGGTTTGGGGTTCCTGGTGGGTTTTGGGGGTCCATGGGGTGTTTTGGGGACTGGGGGAAGTCCGGGGAAACTGGGGGATTCTGGCGGCCCCGGGGGGATTTGGGGTTGTGGGGAGGTTTGGGGTCCTTCGGGGGGTTGCTGGGTGGTTTTGGGTCCATTGGGGTGTTTTTGGGAATCCTTGGTGCGTTTTTGAGGGGTATTGGGCTCTCGCTGGTGGTTTTGGGTCCTGGGGGATTTTGGGTCCATGGGATTGGGGGTTTTTGGGTTCCTGTGGGTTTTGGTGAGGTCCCTGTGGTTTTGGTCCTTGGGTGTTTGGTCCTGCGGGGATTTGGGGTCCGCGTTTGGGTTTGGAAGGCAGGGCTGTGTGGAGAACTTGGGTATTTGGGTCCTTTGGGTGTTTTGTGGTCCCTGGTGGGTTTTGCGTCCTTTGGTGCTTGCTGGGGGGGTTTTGGGGTCTTTGGGTTGTTTTGGGAAGTCTTTTGTGCGTCTTTGGAGCTATTGGTGTTCCTGGTGGGTTTTGGGGTTCCTGTGGCGTTTTGGGGTCCTATGGTCTTTTTTGGGGGATCTTTGATCGTTTTTGGGGGTCCCTGTGGGTATTTGGGGTTCCGTGGCTGGTTTGGGGGACGGGGGAATCCGGGGAACTTGCGGGGGTTCTGCGCGGGCCCCGGGGGGATTCTGGTCCTGGGGGGGTTTTGGGGTCCTGAGGGGATTTTGGGGTCCCGGGATTTGGGGGGTTTTGGGGTTCCTGGTGGGTTTTGGGGTTCCTGGTGGGTTTTGGGGTCCTATGGGGTATTTTTGGGGAATCTTTGATGCGTTTTTGGGGGTCCCTGGTGGGTTTTGGGGTCCGTGGGGTGGTTTGGGGGACCGGGGGAATCCGGGGAACTGGGGGGATTCTGGCGGCCCCGGGGGGATTCTGGGGTCCTGGGATTTGGGGGTTTTGGGGTTTCTGGTGGGTTTTGGAGGTTCCTGGTGGGTTTTGGGGTCTTTGAGGTGTTTGGGGTCCATTGGGGTGTTTTGGGAATCTTTGGTGCATTTTTGGGGGGTATTGGGGTTCCTGGTGGGGTTTGCGGGTCCTTGGGGTGGTTTGGGGTCCTGGGGGGTTTTGGGGGTCCCAGGATTTGGGGGTTTTTGGGGCTTCTGGTGGGTTTGGGTGGTCCCTGGTGGGTTTTGGGGTCCTTGGGGTGTTTTGGGAATCTTTGGTGCATTTTTGGGGGTATTGGGGTTCCTGGTGGGTTTTGGGGTCCTGAGGGGATTTTTGGGTCCCGTTTGGGGTTTTGGAAGGCAGGGCTGTGTGGAGAACTTGGGGTGTTTTGGGGTCCTTTGGGTGTTTGGTGGTCCCTGGTGGGTTTTGGGGTCCTTTGGGGTGGTTTGGGGGTCCCGGGGGGATTCTGGGGGTCCTGTTGGGATTTTGGGGGTCCTGGGGGAATCTGGGGGTCCTGGCGTGTTTTGGGGTCCTTGGGGTGTTTTGGGGTCTTTTGGGAATCTTCGGTGCATTTTTTGGGGTTATTGGGGTTTCTGGTGGGTTTTGGGGTTCCTGGTGGGTTTTGGGGTCCTTTGGCGTGTTTTGGGGGCTTTTGGGGTCCTTGGGGTGTATTGGGAATATTTTGGGCGGTTTTGGGGGTATTGCAGTTTCTGGTGGGTTTTGGTGGTTCCTGGTGGATTTTGGGGTCCTTGGGGTGGTTTGGGACTCTTTGTTGCGTTTTTGGGGTTCCTGGTGGGTTTTACTTGTCCCTGGTGGGTTTTGGGGTCTTTTAGGGTTTTTTGGGGGAATCTTTGGTGCGTTTTTGGGGTTCCTGGTGCATTTTGGGTGACTCCTGGTGCATTTTTGGGGTTCCCGGTAATTTTGGGTGACTCCTGGTGCATTTTGGGGTCCCTGGTGATTTTGGGTGATTCCTGGTGAGTTTTGGTGACTCCCGGTGCGTTTTTGGGGTTCCTGGTGAGTTTTGGGGTTCCTGGTGCATTTTTGGGCTCCCCAGTNGGTTCCTGGTGCATTTTTGGGGTTCCCGGTAATTTTGGGTGACTCCTGGTGCATTTTGGGGTCCCTGGTGATTTTGGGTGATTCCTGGTGAGTTTTGGTGACTCCCGGTGCGTTTTTGGGGTTCCTGGTGAGTTTTGGGGTTCCTGGTGCATTTTTGGGCTCCCCAGTGATTTTTGGTGATTCCTGGTGCGTTTTGGGGTTCCTGGTGCATTTTTGGGTGACTCCCGGTGATTTTTGGGTGATTCCTGGTGATTTTGGGTGACTCCTGGTGCGTTTTTGGGGTTCCCGGTGATTTTGGGTGACTCCTGGTGCATTTGGGGTGATTCCTGGTGCATTTTTGGGGTTCCTGGTGCATTTTGGGGTCCCCAGTGATTTTGGGTGACTCCTGGTGCATTTTTGGGGTTCCTTGTACATTTTTGGGGTTCACGGTGAGTTTGGGTGATTCCTGGTGCATTTTTGGGATTCCTTGTACATTTTTGGGATTCCCGGTGATTTTGGGTGACTCCTGCTGCGTTTTTGGGGTCCCCGGTGATTTTTGGGTGACTCCTGGTGCGTTTTTGGGGGAATCTTTGATGCATTTTTGGGGTTCCTGGTGCGTTTTTGGGCTCCCCGGTGCATTTTGGGTGACTCCCGGTGCGTTTTTGGGTGACTCCTGGTGCATTTTTGGGGTCCCCGGTGCGTTTTTGGGGTTCCTGGTGCATTTATTGGGGAATCTTTGATGCATTTTTGGGGTTCCTGGTGGGTTTTGGGGTCCCTGATGGGTTTTGGGGTCTTTTAGGGTTTTTTGGGGGAATCTTTGGTATGTTTTTGGGGTTCCCGGTGATTTTGGGTGATTCCTGGTGCGTTTTGGGTGACTCCTGGTGCATTTTTGGGTGACTCCTGGTGCATTTTTGGGCTCCCCGGTGATTTTGGGCTCCCCGGTGATTTTGGGTGACTCCTGGTGCATTTTTGGGGGAATCTTTGATGCATTTTTGGGGTCCCTGGTGCATTTTGGGCTCCCCGGTGATTTTGGGTGATTCCTGGTGCATTTTTGGGTGACTCCTGATGCATTTTTGGTGATTCCCGGTGCATTTTTGGGCTCCCTGGTGATTTTGGGTGACTCCTGGTGATTTTTGGGTGATTCCTGGTGCATTTTTGGGCTCCCCGGTGATTTTTGGTGACTCCCGGTGATTTTGGGTGATTCCTGGTGCATTTTTGGGGTTCCTGGTGGTTTTTGGTGATTCCTGGTGCATTTTGGTGATTCACGGTGATTTTTGGTGATTCCTGGTGCGTTTTTGGGGTCCCCGGTGCATTTTTGGGCTCCCCAGTGATTTTTGGTGATTCCTGGTGCGTTTTGGGCTCCCCGGTGCGTTTTTGGGCTCCCCGGTGATTTTGGGTGACTCCTGGTGCATTTTTGGGTGATTCCTGGTGCATTTTTGGTGACTCCTGGTGCATTTTGGTGATTCCTGGTGCATTTTTGGGGTCCCCGGTGATTTTGGGTGATTCCTGGTGCGTTTTTGGTGATTCCCGGTGATTTTTGGGTGACTCCTGGTGTGTTTTTGGGTGATTCCTGGTGCATTTTTGGGTGATTCCTGGTGCATTTTGGGTGATTCCTGGTGCATTTCTGGGGTTCCTGGTGCGTTTTTGGGGTTCCTGGTGATTTTGGGTGACTCCTGGTGCATTTTGGGCTCCCCGGTGATTTTGGGTGATTCCTGGTGCATTTTTGGGTGATTCCTGGTGAGTTTTGGTGATTCCTGGTGAGTTTTTGGGGTCCCCGGTGATTTTGGGTGTTCCCGGTGATTTTGGGTGATTCCTGGTGCATTTTTGGTGATTCCTGGTGCATTTTTGGGCTCCCCGGTGATTTTGGGTGACTCCTGGTGCATTTTTGGGTGATTCCTGCTGCATTTTTGGGGTTCCTGGTGAGTTTGGGTGACTCCTGGTGCATTTTGGGTGACTCCTGGTGCGTTTTGGGGTCCCCGGTGATTTTTGGGTGACTCCTGGTGCATTTTGGGTGACTCCTGGTGAGTTTGGGTGACTCCTGGTGCATTTTTGGGCTCCCCGGTGCATTTTTGGGGTCCCCGGTGCATTTTTGGGCTCCCCGGTGATTTTGGGTGACTCCCGGTGCATTTTGGGGTCCCCCGTGATTTTGGGTGATTCCTGGTGCATTTTTGGGGTCCCCGGTGAGTTTGGGTGACTCCTGGTGCATTTTTGGGGTCCCTGGTGCGTTTCTGGGCTCCCCGGTGCATTTTGGGCTCCCCGGTGATTTTGGTGACTCCTGGTGCGTTTTTGGGGGAATCTTTGATGCATTTTTGGGCTCCCCGGTGCATTTTGGGCTCCCCGGCGCCTCTGACCCCGTCCCCGGCAGGGGACGCGCTCTCGTACCACTCGGGCAGCCCGTTCTCCACGCGGGACCGCGACGCCCGGGACCCGCGGGACCGCCGGGACCCCTCGGGGCGGCCGCGCCCCCCGCCCTGCGCCGTGGCCTACGGGGGCGCCTGGTGGTACCGCAACTGCCACTACGCCAACCTCAACGGGCGCTACGGCCGCACCACCGACCACCAGGTACGGCACGGGGGGATTTGGGGTCCCTCTGGCCACAGGTTCTGGGGAATTTTGGGGAATTTTGGGTCTCTTTTTGCCTCAAAATTTGGGATTTGGGGGAAATTGGGGGCCCTTTGGCCACGAAATTTGGGATTTGGGGGAAATTTGGGTCTCTTCTGCCACAGATTTTGGGATTTTGGGGAATTTTGGGTGCCTTTGGCCACAGATTCTGGGGTTTTGGGGAATTTTGGGTCCATTTGTCCCTCAAAATTTGGGATTTCAAGGGAATTTGGGGGGTCTGAGGGGGCTTTGAGGGAGTTTGGGGAATTTTGGATCCCTTTGGCCACAAATTTTGGGATTTTGGGGGATTTTGGGTCCCTTTTCCCCTCAAAATTTGGGTTTTTGGGAATTTTGGATCCCTTTGGCCGCAAATTTTGGGATTTTGGGTCCCTTTTCCCCTCAAAATTTGAGATTTCGGGTGATTTTGGCTCCTTTTCCTCACAAAATTTGGGATTTCGGGTCCCTTTTTTCTCAGGGGGGGTCTGAGGGGGCTATGAGGGAATTTGGGGAATTTTGGATCCCTTTTTCTCTCAAAATTTGGGGATTTTGGGGAATTTTGGGTCCCTTTTTCCCTCAAAATTGGGGATTTTTGGTGGTTTTGGGGCCCTTTTTCCCTCAAAATTGGGGATTTTGGGGAATTTTGGATCCCTTTTGCTACAAATTTGGGGATTTTGGGGAATTCTGGGTCCCTTTTTCCCTCAAAATTTGGGATTTCGGGTCCCTTTTCTCTTTTCGCAGGGGGGGTCTGAGGGGCTGTGAGGGAATTTGGGGAATTTTGGATCCCTTTAGCTACAAATTTTGGGATTTGGGGGAATTTTGGGTCCCTTTTTGCCTCAAAGCTTGGGATTTGGGGGAATTTTGGGTCTTTTTGTCCCTCAAAATTTGGGATTTTGGGGAATTTTGGGTCCATTTTGGTACAAATTTGGGGATTTTGGGGAATTTTGGATCCCTTTTTGCCTCAAAATTTGGGATTTCAGGTCCCTTTTCCCAGGGGGTGTCTGAGGGGGCTTTGAGGGAATTTGGGGAATTTTGGGTCCCTTTGTGCCACAAATTTTGGGATTTTGGGGAATTTTGGGCTCCTTTTTCCCTCAAAATTTGGGATTTTGGGGAAATTTGGGTCCCTTTTGCTACAAATTTTGGGATTTTGGGGAATTTTGGGTCTCTTTGTCCACAAAATTGGGGATTTTGGGGAATTTTGGGTCCCTTTGGCCCTCAAAATTTGGGATTTTGGGGAATTTTGGATCCCTTTGGCCCTCAAAATTTGGGGATTTGGGGGAATTTTGGGTCCCTTTGGCCACAAAGTTTGGGGTTTCAGGAATTTTGGGTCCCTTTTTGCCTCAAAATTTGGGGATTTCGGGTGATTTTGGCTTCTTTTCCTCACAAAATTTGGGATTTCGGGTCCCTTTTCTCTTTTCTCAGGGGGGGTCTGAGGGGGCTGTGAGGGAATTTGGG
>NDFG01000466.1:17162-31994 GCA_002167245.1 Sporophila hypoxantha
ACAAATTTTGGGATTTGGGGGAATTTTGGGTCCCTTTTTCCCTCAAAATTTGGGATTTTGGGGAATTTTGGGTCCCTCTGACCACAAATTTTGGGATTTGGGGGAATTTTGGGTCCCTTTTTCCCTCAAAATTGGGGATTTTTGTTGGTTTTGGGGCCCTTTTTCCCTCAAAATTTGGGATTTTGGGGAATTTTGGGTCCCTTTTGCTGCAAATTTTGGGATTTTGGTGGTTTTGGGTCCCTTTTGCTACAAAATTTGGGATTTTGAGGAATTTTGGGTCTCTTTGTCCCTCAAAATTTGGGATTTGGGGGAATTTTTGGTCCCTTTTTGCCTCAAAATTGGGGATTTTTGGTGGTTTTGGGGCCCTTTTGTCCCTCAAAATTTGGGATTTCGGGTGATTTTGGCTCCTTTTCCCCACAAAATTTGGGATTTCGGGTGATTTGGGTCCCTTTTTTCCTTCAAAATTTGGGATTTCAGGTCCCTTTTCTCTTTTCTCAGGGGGGGTCTGAGGGGGCTGTGAGGGATTTTGGGGAATTCTGGGTCCCCTTTTTCCCTCAAAATTTGGGATTTTGGGGAATTTTGGGTCCTTTTTGTCCCTCAAAATTTGGGATTTTTGGGGGTTTTGGGGCCCTTTTTCCCTCAAAATTTGGGATTTTGAGGAATTTTGGGTCCCTTTTTGCCTCAAAATTTGGGATTTTGAGGAATTTTGGGTCTCTTTGTCCCTCAAAATTTGGGATTTTGGGGGGAATTTTGGGTCCCCTTTTTGCCTCAAAATTGGGATTTTTGGTGGTTTTGGGTCCCATTTTGCCTCAAAATTTGGGATTTTGGGTCCCTCTGGCCACAAAATTTGGGATTTGGGGGAATTTTGGGTCCCTCTGGCCACAGGTTCTGGGGGTTTGGGGAATTTTGGGTCCCTTTTTCCCTCAAAATTTGGGATTTTGGGTCCCTTTGACCACAGGTTCTGGGGGTTTGGGGAATTTTGGGTCCCTTTGGCCCTCAAAATTTGGGATTTTGGGGGAATTTTGGGTCTTTTTGTCCCTCAAATTTTGGGATTTTCGGGAATTTTGGGTCTCTTTGGCCCTCAAAATTTGGGATTTTGGGGAATTTTGGGTCTCCTTTTCCCTCAAAATTGGGGATTTTTGGTGGTTTTGGGGCCCTTTTTCCCTCAAAATTGGGGATTTGGGGGAATTTTGGGTCCCTTTGTCCCTCAAAATTTGGGGATTTTGGGGAATTTTGGGTCCCTTTTGCCACAAATTTTGGGATTTTGGGTCCCTTTTTCCCTCAAAATTTGAGATTTCGGGTGATTTTGGCTTCTTTTCCTCACAGAATTTGGGATTTCGGGTCCCTTTTCTCTTTTCTCAGGGGGGGTCTGAGGGGGCTGTGAGGGAATCTGGGGAATTTTGGATCCCTTTTGCCACAGATTTTGGGATTTTGGGGAATTTTGGATCCCTTTTTCCCTCAAAGCTTGGGATTTTGGGGAATTTTGGGCTCCTTTTTCCCTCAAAATTTGGGATTTTGGGGAATTTTGGGCTCCTTTTTCCCTCAAAATTTGGGATTTTGGGGAATTTTGGGTCCCTTTGGCCACAGATTCTGCGGTTTGGGGGAATTTTGGATCCCTTTGTCCCTCAAAATTTGGGATTTATTTGGGAATTTTGGGTCCCTCTGGCCACAGATTCTGGGGGTTTGGGTCCCTTTGTGCCACAAATTTTTGGGATTTTGGGGAATTTTGGGTCTCTTTGGCCCTAAAAATTTGGGATTTTGGGGGGAATTCTGGATCCCTTTTTCCCTCAAAATTGGGGATTTTGGGGAATTTTGGGTCCCCTTTGTCCCTCAAAATTTGGGATTTTGGGGGAATTTTGGGTCCCTTTAGCCACAAATTTTGGGGTTTGGGGGAATTTTGGGTCCCTTTTCCCTCAAAATTTGGGATTTCGGGTGATTTTGGCTTCTTTTCCTGACAAAATTTGGGATTTCGGGTCCCTTTTTTCTCAGGGGGGTCTGAGGGGGCTGTGAGGGAATTGGGGAATTTTGGATCCCTTTTTCCCTCAAATGTTGGGATTTTGGGGAATTTTGGGTCTTTTTGTCCCTCAAAATTTGGGATTTTGGGGAATTTTGGGTCCCTTTTTCCCTCAAAATTTGGGATTTTGGGGAATTTTGGGTCTCTTCTGCCACAAATTTTGCGATTTGGGGAAATTTTGGGTCCCTTTGGCCACAAATTTTGGGATTTGGGGGAATTTTGGGTCTCTTTGGCCCTAAAAATTTGGGTTCTTGAGGAATTTTGGGTCCCTTTTTCCCTCAAAATTTGGGATTTGGGGGGATTTTGGATCCCTTTTTCCCTCAAAATTGGGGATTTTGGGGGGAATTTTGGGTCCCTTTTTCTCTCAAAATTTGGGAATTTTGGGGAATTTTGGGTCCCTTTTTCCCTCAAAATTTGGGATTTTGGGTGATTTTGGCTCCTTTTCCTCACAAAATTTGGGATTTCGGGTCCCTTTTCTCTTTTCTCAGGGGGGGTCTGAGGGGGCTGTGAGGGAATTTGGGGAATTTTGGATCCCTTTTTCCCTCAAAATTTGGGGTTTTGGGGAATTTTGGGTCCCTTTTGCTACAAATTTTGGGGATTTGGGGGAATTTTGGATCCCTTTGTCCCTCAAAATTTGGGGATTTGGGGGAATTTTGGGTCCCTTTTTCTCTCAAAATTTGGGGATTTTGAGGAATTCTGGGTCCCTTTTGCTACAAGTTTTGGGGATTTGGGGGAATTTTGGATCCCTTTTGCCACAAATTTTGGGATTTTGGGTCCCTTTTTTCCTCAAAATTTGGGATTTCGGGTGGCTTTGGCTCCTTTTCCTGACAAAATTTGGGATTTTTGGGTGATTTTGACTTCTTTTCCTCACAAAATTTGGGATTTCGGGTCCCTTTTTTCTCAGGGGGGGTCTGAGGGGGCTGTGAGAGAATTTGGGGAATTCTGGATCCCTTTGGCCACAAATTTTGGGATTTGGGGGAATTTTGGGTCCCTTTTTCTCTCAAAATTTTGGGATTTTGGGGAATTTTGGGTCCCTTTTTGCCTCAAAATTGGGGATTTTTGGTGGTTTTGGGGCCCTTTTTCTCTCAAAATTTGGGATTTGGGGGAGGGAATTTGCAGTGAATGGAGGGGTTATGAGGGAATTTGGGGGGTCTGAGGGGGCTGTGAGGGATTTTGGGGGATTTTGGGGAATTTTGGGTCCCTTTGTCCTCAAAATTTGGGATTTTGGGTCCCTTTGGCCACAAATTTTGGGATTTTGGGGGATTTTGGGTCCCCTTTTGCCTCAAAATTGGGGATTTTTGGTGGTTTTGGGTCCCTTTTTCCCTCAAAATTTGGGATTTATTTGGGAATTTTGGGTCCCTCTGGCCACAGATTCTGGGGTTTTGGGTCCCTTTGTGCCACAAATTTTGGGATTTTGGGGAATTTTGGGTGCCTTTGGCCACAGATTTTGGGGTTTCAGGAATTTTGGGTCCCTTTTTTCCTCAAAATTTGAGATTTCGGGTGATTTTGGCTCCTTTTCCTCACAAAATTTGGGATTTCGGGTCCCTTTTCTCTTTTCTCAGGGGGGTCTGAGGGGGCTGTGAGGGAATTTGGGGAATTTTGGGTCCCTTTTTCCCTCAAAATTTGGGATTTTGGGGAATTTTGGGTCCCTTTGTCCCTCAAAATTGGGGACTTTGAGGAATTTTGGGTCTTTTTGTCCCTCAAAATTTGGGATTTGGGGGAATTTTGGGACCCTTTGTCCCTCAAAATTTGGGATTTTGGGGAATTTTGGGTCCCTTTTGCTACAAATGTTGGGATTTTGGGGAATTTTGGACTCCTTTTTCCCTCAAAATTTGGGATTTTGGGTCCCTTTGTGCCACAAATTTTGGGATTTTGGGGAATTTTGGGTCCATTTTGGTACAAATTTGGGGAATTTGGGGAATTTTGGGTCCCTTTTTCCCTCAAATTTTGGGATTTTGGGGAATTTTGGGTCCCTTTTGCCACAAAATTTGGGATTTTGGGTCCCTTTTTCCCTCAAAATTTGAGATTTCGGGTGATTTTGGCTTCTTTTCCTCACAAAATTTGGGATTTCGGGTCCCTTTTCTCTTTTCTCAGGGGGGGTCTGAGGGGCTGTGAGGGAATTTGGGGGAATTTTGGGTCCCTTTTGCTGCAAATTTTGGGATTTTGGTGGTTTTGGGTCCCTTTTGATACAAATTTTGGGATTTTGGGGAATTTTGGGTTCCTTTGGCCACAAATTTTGGGATTTGGGGGAATTTTGGGTCCCTTTTTGCCTCAAAATTGGGGATTTTTGGTGGTTTTGGGGCCCTTTTTCCCTCAAAATTTGGGATTTTGGGGAATTTTGGGTCCCTTTGGCCACAGATTCTGGGGTTTGGGGAATTTTGGGTCCCTTTGTCCCTCAAAATTTGGGATTTTGGGTAATTTTGGGTCCCTTTTTCCCCACAAAATTTGGGATTTCGAGTCCCTTTTCTCTTTTCTCAGGGGGTGTCTGAGGGGGCTGTGAGAGAATTTGGGGAATTTTGGATCTCCTTTGCCACAAAATTTTAGGATTTGGGGGAATTTTGGGGCCCTTTTTGCCTCAAAATTTGGGATTTTGAGGAATTTTGGGTCTCCTTTTCCCTCAAAATTGGGGATTTTTGGTGGTTTTGGGTCCTTTTGTCCCTCAAAATTTGGGATTTTGGGGAATTTTGGGTCCCTCTGGCCACAGATTCTGGGGGTTTGGGGAATTTTGGGTCCATTTGTCCCTAAAAATTTGGGATTTTGGGGAATTTTGGGTCCCTTTGTCCCTCAAAATTTGGGATTTTGGGGAATTTTGGGTCTCTTTGGCCACAAATTTTGGGATTTTGGGGGGAATTTTGGGTCTCTTTTTGCCTCAAAATTTTGGATTTCAGGTCCCTTTTTCTCAGGGGGGGTCTGAGGGGGCTGTGAGGGATTTTGGGGAATTTTGGGTCCCTTTTGCTACAAATGTTGGGATTTTGGGGAATTTTGGATCCTTTTTCCCTCAAAATTTGGAATTTGGGGGGAATTTTGGGTCCCTTTTCCCTCAAAATTTGGGATTTGGGGGAGGGAATTTGGGGTGAATGCAGGGGTTATGAGGGAATTTGGGGGGTCTGAGGGGGCTGTGAGTGATTTTGGGGAATTTTGGGTCTCTTCTGCCACAAATTTTGGGATTTTGGGGAATTTTGGGTCTCCTTTTCCCTCAAATTTTGGGATTTTAGGTCGTTTTGAGTCCCTTTTTCCCTCAAAATTTGGCATTTCTGGGGGTCTATAGGGTCTGTGGGGTTTATAGGGCTGTGTGATCCTATAGGGGATCTAAAGGATTTCTGGGGGTCTATAGGGTTTATAGGGCTGTGTTAAACAGGGTCAGTGTGATCCTATAGGGTATCTAAATGATTTTTGGGGTTTATAGGGTTTATGGGGTTTATAGGGTTTATAGGGTTTATAGGGTCAGTGTGATCCTATAGGGCCTGTGGGGATCTATGGGATTTCTGGGTTCTATAGGGTTTATAGGGTTTGTGTGATCCTATAGGGGATCTAAAGAATTTCTGGGGTCTATTGGGTTTATAGAGTTTATAGGGTCTATAGGGTTTATGGGGTCAGTGTGATCCTATAGGGGATCTATGGGATTTCTGGGATTTATAGGGTTTATAGGGTCTATAGGGTTTATAGGGCTGTGTGATCCTATAGGGCCTGTGGGGATCTATAGGATTTCTGGGGCTCTATAGGGTTTATAGGGCCTGTGGGGATTTATAGGATTTCTGGGGGTCTATAGGGTTTATAGGGTCTGTGTTAAACAGGGTCAGTGTGATCCTATAGGGCCTGTGGGGATCTGTAGGATTTCTGGGTTCTATAGGTTTTATAGGGTCAGTGTGATCCTATAGGGCCCGTTGGGATCTATGGGATTTCTAGGGCTCTATAAGGTTTATAGGGCCTGTGTCATCCTATAGGGGATTTATAGGATTTCTGGGGTCTATAGGGTCTATAGGGCTGTGTTAAACAGGGTCAGTGTGATCCTATAGGGCCTGTGGGGATCTATGGGATTTCTGGGTTCTATAGGGTTTATAGGGTCTGTGTGATCCTATAGGGGATCTAAAGGATTTCTGGGGTCTACAGGTTCTATAGGGTCTATAGGGTCTATAGGGTCAGTGTGATCCTATAGGGCCCATTGGGATCTGTAGGATTGCTGTAGGGTCTATAGGCTCTATAGGGCTGTGTTAAACAGGGTCAGTGTGATCCTATAGGGCTCGTGGGGATTTATAGGATTTCTGGGGCTCTATAGGGTCTATAGGGCCTGTGGGGATTTATAGGATTGCTGTAGGGTCTATAGGCTCTATAGGGCTGTGTTAAACAGGGTCAGTGTGATCCTATAGGGCCTGTGGGGATCTATGGGATTTCTGGGTTCTATAGGGTTTATAGGGTTTGTGTGATCCTATAGGGGATCTGTAGGATTTCTGGGGTCTATAGGGTTTATAGGGTTTATAGGGTCTATAGGGTTTATAGGGCTGTGTGATCCTTTAGAGCCCGTGGGGATCTATAGGATTTCTGGGGGTCTATAGGATTTATAGGGTTTATAGGTTCTATAGGGTTTATAGGGTCAGTGTGATCCTATAGGGCCTGTGGGGTTCTATAGGGTTTCTGGAGTTTATGGGGTTTATAGGGTCAGTGTGATCCTATAGGGGATCTGTAGGATTTCTGCGCTCTATAGGGTTTATAGGGCCCATTGGGATTTATAGGATTGCTGTAGGGTCTATAGGGTTTATAGGGTCTGTGTTAAACAGGGTCAGTGTGATCCTATAGGGCCTGTGGGGATTTATAGGATTTCTGGGGGTCTATAGGGGTTATAGGGTCAGTGTTAAACAGGGTCAGTGTGATCTTATAGGGCCTGTGGGGATCTATAGGGTTTCTGGGTTCTATAGGGTTTATAGGGTTGTGTGATCCTATAGGGGATCTATAGGATTTCTGGGGTCTACAGGGTTTATAGGGTCTATAGGGTTTATAGGGTCTATAGGGTCAGTGTGATCCTATAGGGCCCATGGGGATCTAAAGGATTTCTGGGGCTCTATAGGGTTTATAGAGTTTATTGGGTTTATAGGGTTCTATAGGGTTTATAGGGTCAGTGTGATCCTATGGGGGATCTAAAGGATTTCTGGGGGTCTATAGGGTTTATAGGGTCTGTAGGGTCTATAGGGTTTATAGGGTCAGTGTGATCCTATAGGGCCTGTGGGGATCTATGGGATTTCTGGGATTTATAGGGTCTCTAGGGTTTATAGGGTCTGTGTCATCCTATAGGGGATCTAAAGGATTTCTGGGGCTCTATAGGGTTTATAAGGTCTGTGTGATCCTATAGGGGGTCTATGGGATTTCTGGGGCTCTATAGGGTTTATAGGGTTCATAGGGTTTATAGGGTCTATAGGGTTTATAGGGTCAGTGTGATCCCATAGGGCCTGTGGGGATTTATATGATTTCTGTGGCTCTGTAGGGTCTATAGGGTTTATATGGTCTGTGTTAAACAGGGTCTGTGTGATCCTATAGGGCCCATTGGGATCTGTAGGATTTCTGGGGATCTATAGGGTCTGTGGGGTCTATAGGGTCAGTGTGATCCTATAGGGCCCGTGGGGATCTATGGGATTTCTGGGTTCTATAGGGTTTATAGGGCCTGTGTCATCCTATAGGGGATTTATAGGATTTCTGGGGTCTATAGGGTTTATAGGGCTGTGTTAAACAGGGTCAGTGTGATCCTATAGGGGATCTAAATAATTTTTGGGGTTTATAGGGTTTATAGGGTCTATAGGGTCAGTGTGATCCTATAGGGCTCGTGGGGATCTATGGGATTTCTAGGGCTCTATAGGGTTTATAGGGCCTGTGTCATCCTATAGGGGATTTATAGGATTTCTGGGCTCTATAGGGTTTATAGGGCCTGTGGGGATCTGCAGGATTGCTGTAGGGTCTATAGGGTTTATAAGGCTGTGTGATCCTATAGGGCCTGTGGGGGTCTGTGGGATTTCTGGTGCTCTATAGGGTTTATAGAGTTTATAGGGTCAGTGTGATCCTATAGGGTCCATTGGGATGTGTAGGATTTCCGGGGGTCTATAGGGTTTATAGAGTTTATAGGGTCTATAGGGTCTATAGGATCTATAGGGTTTATAGGGCTGTGTGTTCCTATAGGGGATCTATGGGATTTCTGGGCTCTATAGGGTTTATAGGGTCAGTGTGATCCTATAGGGGATTTAAAGGATTTCTGGGCTCTATAGGGTTTATGGAGTTTATAGAGTTTATAGGGTCTATAGGGTCAGTGTGATCCTATAGGGGATCTAAAGGATTTCTGGGGTCTATTGGGTCTATAGGATCTATAGGGTTTATAGGGCTGTGTGATCCTTTAGAGCCCGTTGGGATCTATAGGATTTCTGGGCTCTATAGGGTTTATAGGGTTTATAGGGTTTATAGAGTCTGTGTGATCCTATAGGGCCCATTCGGATCTATAGGATTTCTGGGGCTCTATAGGGTTTATAGGGTCTGTGGGGTTTATGGGGCTGTGTGATCCTATAGGGTCCATTGGGATCTATGGGATTTCTGGGGGTTTATAGAGTTTATAGGGTTTATAAAGTTTATAGGGTCCATAGGGTTTATAGGGTTTATAAGGTCAGTGTGATCCTATAGGGCCCGTGGGGATCTATGGGATTTCTGGGTTCTATAGGGTTTATAGGGTTTGTGTGATCCTATAGGGCCTGTGGGGATTTATATGATTTCTGTGGCTCTGTAGGGTCTATCGGGTTTATAGGGCTGTGCTAAACAGGGTCTGTATGATCCTATAGGGCCCATTGGAATTTATAGGATTTCTGGGGCTCTATAGGGTTTATAGGGTCAGTGTGATCCTATAGGGTCCATTGGGATCTATGGGATTTCTGGGGGTTTATAGGGTCTATAGGCTCTATAGGGCTGTGTTAAACAGGGTCTGTGTGATCCTATAGGGCCTGTGGGGATCTATGGGATTTATGGGTTCTATAGGGTTTATAGGGTCTGTGTGATCCTATAGGGGATCTAAATGATTTCTGGGGTCTATAGGGTTTATAGAGTTTATAGGGTTTATAGGGTTTATAGGGTCTATAGGGTTTATAGGGTCAGTGTGATCCTATAGGACCCATTGGGATCTATGGGATTTCTGGGGGTATATAGGGTTTATAGAGTTTATAGGGTCTATAGGGTTTATAGGGCCTGTGTGTTCCTATAGGGGATCTGTAGGATTTCTGGGGACTATAGGGTTTATAGGGCTGTGTTAAACAGGGTCAGTGTGATCCTATAGGGGATCTAAAGGATTTCTGGGGTCTATAGGTTCTATAGGGTTTATAGGGTCAGTGTGATCCTATAGGGCCCGTGGGGATCTATGGGATTTCTGGGGCTCTATAGGGTTTATAGGGCCTGTGTGATCCTATAGGGGATCTAAAGGATTTCTGGGGTCTATAGGGTTTATAGGGCCTGTGTGATCCTATAGGGGATCTAAAGGATTTCTGGAGGTCTATCAGGGTCCTTATCAGCAGTTTACTAGGGTTCTGAGGTGAGGGTTTTATGGGCTCAGTGTGTTCCTATTAGGGGGTCTGCAGGGATTTCTGGGCTTCTAAATAGGGTTTATGGGTTGTGTTTCTAACCTAGGGTACATCTGGCAGGATTTTGGGGGGCCTCTAATGGAGATCTGTGTGGGCTCTCTGGGGAGTCTGGGATTTATAAAGAGAGGAGACAGAACGGGGTCTCTGACCCCTCTTTTTTCCCCACAGGGCATCCACTGGTTCCCCATGGAAAGGCTTCCAACGTTCTCCAATCCCCTTCAACCGAGATGAAGCTGCGCCTCCAGCGCGGCTGAGGGGGCTTTCGGGGGTGCAACGGCCCAACACATACCTGCGGACCCCAAAGATTGGGGATCTTGGTGCAAGTTTTGGCGGCGGTCCCAGACGCCTTTTGGCGGATCCCCCATCAGAGTTTCTGGGGGATTCCCAAAGAGTTTGGCCCTTGGGGGATCTCCCTAATATGTTTGGGGAATCCTACAGTTTTGTGGGGTCCCAGAGTTTGGTGGGTCTACAAGATTGTTTTGAGGGCCGTCTCCGGCTGAGTTTTGGAATCGGGGAATTCACAAGAGTATTAGAGGGTGGTCCCCAGAATCTGGGGGTCCCAGAGTTTGGGGGGTCCCAGAACTTTGGGGGATCCCAGAGTTTGGGGGGTCAGATGGGTTTGGGGGGGCCCAGACGGTGACACTTTATTGGGGTGTAATAAAAAGCTGAATGGTGACAGCTGACCCCTGTCCTGTGGTGAAACGAGGGGGACAGAGGGGCCAAGGATGGGGGATAAGGGAATGAGGAGTAAGGGATGGGATATGGGGGATTGGGATTTGTGGGATCATATCGGGATGGGATCAATGGGATGGATCATGGGATTGGATCGATGGGAAATGGGATGTGGATGATCAATGGGATGGATCGCTCTGGGATTGGGATGCGGATAGAGATCTAATGGGCATGGATCAATGGGATGGAATGATCAATGGGATGGGATCAACTCGGGATGGGATCAATGGGAGAAATGGGGATGGATCAATGGATGGATCATGGGATGGGATGGGATGGGATGCGGATCGATGGAGATGGATCAAATGGAGATGGTGATGGGAGGTGGAGGATCAATGGGATCAATGGGATGGGATGGGATGAGGATGGGAATGGATGGGATGGGAATGGGATGGGAGGGAATGGGAAATGGGATGGGATGGAAATTCGGTCATTACTGGGATCAATGGGATGGGATGGGATGGATGGGATCAATGGGATGGGATCATGGGAATGGGAATGTGGATTTCTTGGATGGTGTTAAATGGGATGGATCAATGGGTTCGATGGCGAACCTCGGGGCGGATCGACTGGGATGGTCGATGGGATGGATCAATGGGATGGGATGTGGAATCAATGGGAAATGGGATCAATGGATCACATGGGATGGGGATGGGATGGGGATGGGATCAAATGGCCATTGGGATGGGATGGGATGGGATGGGAATTTGGGATGGGATGGGGTATGGATGGGATGGGAATGGGAAAATGGGACATGGATGGGATGGATCATTAGGGCATGGATGGGATGGATCAATGGGTGATGGGAATGATGTTGTGATGGATCAATTTGGGATGGGATGGGATGGGGCATGGGATCAAATGGGATGGGATGGATCAATGGGATGGGATAATGGGCATGGATCACATCGGAAAAATAGGAGATCAAATGGGAAATGAACATCCAAATGAGCGAAAAATGAGGATGGGGTGGGATGGGATCGGGATCGGGATGGGATGGATGAGGATGGGATGGAATGGGACCTGGATCAACTGGGATGGGATGCAGGATATGGGCATGGATCAATCAGGGATAGGCGACTGCGATCGGATTGTGGAGTGGAATCCGATGTGTATATGTGATCAAATTGGGATTGGATTTCAATGCGGACTAGCGAGTCAACCTGGGTATCGAGCATCATATGAGGGAATATGATCAATGGGCAATGGATCAATGGGATGGGATGGGCCATGGGTAGGGATCAATGGGATGGATCAATGGGATGGATCGGGCAATGGGATGGGATTGCGGATTTTTATTTTGTTAGTGATTCTTCGAATCAATGGGATAGTATCAATGGGATTGTGATCAATGGGATTAGATCAACTGGGATGGAGTCAATCGCCGGAATCGCGGCGTGGGATAGATCGTTGGATCAAAATAAAGGGATGGATCAATGGGAATAGAGATCAAAATGGGAATGGCGATCTAAAAATGGCCGATTGTTGTGATCTAATTTGGGTTATGTGGATGAAGGATGGATCAGATGGGATGGATGGGGCTGGAATTGGATGGGATCAATGGGGATGCTTGTTTTTTTTTTAACCGATCAATGGGATTGGATGGCATAGATGGGATGGATTCAACTCGGATGGGATGGATCCAATGGGAATGGGATCAATGGGATGGAGAATGGGATGGGATGGGATCAATGGGGTGGGATCAATGAGTGGGGATAAAATTGGATGGGATCGTGGGATGGATCAATGGGCAGGACCTCAAATGGATGGGGATGGGTATGGATGGCATCAATAGCGAGTGGGGGGAGGGTGGATCGATGGGATGGATCGATGGGATGGATCGAGGTGGGGCCTCTCGCCTTGCATCCTGAATTGGGATGGAGGTCGGGTATTATGGTGTGGGTGTTATGTTGGGAGGTTTCATATTGGGGATTGAGGATCAATGGGCACTGGACTCAATGGATAAGGATCAAATGGGATGGATAATGGGATGCCGCTGGATGGGATGGATCAATGGGATGGATCAATGGGATGGATCAATGGGATGGGATCAATGGGATGGAATCAATGGGCGATGGCATCAATGGGATGGATCAATGGCGATGGACTCATGGGATGGATCGATGGATGCCGCATCAAACTTGCGATGGGTATGGGATCCATGGGATGGATCAATGCGGATGGATCAAGTGGGTATGGATGGATCAATGGGAATGGGAATCATGGATGTATCATTGGGATGGATCTAATGGGATGGAACTCGATGGATTGGATCGATGGGATGGATTCGATGGATTATGGGATCAAATTTTGGAGATACGGATCAATGGGAATGGATCGTATGGGCATGGATTCGATGGGATGGATCGATGGATGGATCAATGGGAATGGATAGATGGATGGATCAATGGGATGATCAATGGGAATGGATCGATGGGATGGATCGATGGGAATGGATCGATGGGATGGTATTCAATGTGGATGGATCGATGGGATGGGCACGTGGGCATGGGATTGGGATGGGCAATGCGGGATCCATGGCATGGGATGGGAATCAATGGAATGGTATGTCATGGCAATGGCAGTGGCATGGCACAAGCATGGCCTGAACCATCCAGTGCCAGGCCCAAAGGGGGTCCGGCCCAGCACAAAACCCCTCCCTGCAGCACTGGGGCGCCCTCCTGAGCTCAGAGAGGGATTTGGGGGGTGGCCATGCTGGGGTCCACACCCACAGTGTGTCCCTGGTGTCCTGGTGGGTCACCATCTGGTCCCACCCCAGGCTCACCCGGTCGTCCTCTGTCCCACCCCAAGGCCACCCCGGTGTCCTCTGTCCGCCCCCGGGAGGCCACCCTGGTGTCCCTCTGTGCCCACCCCAGGTCCACCTGGTGCCTTTGTCAGCTCTGGTCCGCAGGCCACAACCGAAGGCCACCCTGGTGTCCCTTTGTCACCTCTTGTCCCACCCCAGGGTCCCAACCCTGGTGTCCCTCTGTGCCACCCCAGGCCACGCCCAGTGTCCCTTTGTCACTCTGTCCCACCCAAGGCCACCCGGTGTCCCGTGCCACCATAAAAATGTAGAGAAAATATAAACTAGAGATAATATAAAAAATATAAAAATATAAAAAGAGAACAAATAATAAGAAATATTATATGAAAAATATAATATAAATATCCACAAAATATAAAATTACATAAATTAATAAATAAAAGCATATGAATATAAATTTAATTAGCCTACAATAAATATAATGAGTATGTAAGAAAATCAATATAAGAACATATATTAAAATAGAAAATTAAAAATAAATCATAAATTAAAGTATAAAATATATGAGTATGTAAGAAAATATATAGGAAATATAAAAATATAAAAATATAAAAATATGAAATATATACACATATGAATAAAATATATAAATATAATATGTAACTGTAAATATATAACTATAAATATAGAATATATAAAAATATATAAAAAATATAAAAATATAGATATAAAAATATAAATATAAACTGAAAATGTAGAAATATATTAGAATATATAAGAACATATATAAGAAATATATAAATATCAATATAAAAAGAAAACTAAAAATATATAAAATTATAAAAATATAAATAAATATATGAATATTAAATATATAAATAATATATATAAGAATATATAAGAAAATATATATGAAAAATATAAATATAAATATAAATATAAATATAAATATAAATATAAATATAAATGTAAATATACATATACATATACATATAATTATAAATATAGAAATATGAAATGTATAAATATAAAAATTAAATATATAAATATAAATATATAAAATATATAAATAAAAAGTATATAAATATAAAAATATATAAATATAAAATATATAAATATAAATACATAAGTGTAAAAATAAAAATATAAAAATATAAAATATAAACACAAAAATGTATAAGAATATATAAGAAATTATATATAAAAGTTTTAAAATATATAGATAAATAAAAATATACAAATAAAAATATTTAAAATATAAAATATAAAATTTAAATATGTAAAAGAATATATAGGAAAAATATGAAATATATAAATGTAAATATAAATATATTAAAATAAAAATATGTAAAAACATATAAATATAAAATGTATAAATATAAAACATAAAATTATGTAAATAAAGTATATAAAGTATATAAATGTATGGATATAAAAATAGAAATATAAAATATGTAAATATAAAATATATACTATAAAATATATAAATAAAAATTGGTGTCCCTGTGCCGCCATCCCAGACACACAGACAGGGACAGACGGACAGGGGACGGACACAGGGACAGACACAGGGACAGACACAGGGACAGACACACGGACAGACACACGGACAGACAGAGGGACAGACACACGGACAGACACACAGACAGACACAGGGACAGACACAGGGACAGACACACGGACAGACACACGGACAGACACACGGACAGACACACGGACAGACA
>NDFG01000466.1:39122-55089 GCA_002167245.1 Sporophila hypoxantha
TACTTGTCTATACTGGTCCATACTGGTCCATACTGGTCCATACTGGTCCATACTGGTCCATACTGGTCCATACTGGTCCATACTGGTCTCTACTGGTCGATACTGGTCCATACTGGTCCATACTGGTCCGTACTGGTCCGTACTGGTCCATACTGGTCCGTACTGGTCCGTACTGGTCCATACTGGTCCATACTGGTCCGTACTGGTCCATACTGGTCCGTACTGGTCCATACTGGTCCATACTGGTCTATACTGGTCTGTACTGGTCCATACTGGTCCATACTGGTCTATACTGGTCTGTACTTGTCTATACTGGTCGACACTGGTCCATACTGGTCTGTACTGGTCTGTACTTGTCTATACTGGTCCATACTGGTCTATACTGGTCTGTACTTGTCCATACTGGTCTATACTGGTCCATACTGGTCCATACTGGTCTATACTGGTCTGTACTTGTCTATACTGGTCTGTACTGGTCTGTACTTGTCTATACTGGTCGACACTGGTCCATACTGGTCTGTCTGGTCCATACTGGTCCATACTGGTCTGTCTGGTCCATACTGGTCCATACTGGTCCATACTGGTCTGTACTGGTCCATACTGGTCCATACTGGTCCATACTGATCTATACTGGTCTATACTGGTCTTTACTGGTCTGTACTTGTCTATACTGGTCCATACTGGTCCATACTGGTCCATACTGGTCCATACTGGTCTGTACTGGAACCCACCTCAGCTCTCTTCGCTCCGAGTCCTTCCTGCAGAGAGAGGGGAGAGGGCACCGGGGTCACCGCGGGATTGCCCTTGTTCCCCGTGTCCCACAGTGCTGTCCCTGGTGTTGCCACAGCGCGCCCTGTCCCCTGTGTGCACAGCGCTGTGTCCTGTGTGCCCTGTGTGCCACATGCTGTTCCCCGTGGCCACACGCTGTCCCGTGTGCCCCCCGTGTGCACAGCGCTGATCCCCGTGCTGCCTTGTTCACTGTGTGCCACAGCGCTGTCCCCGGTGGCCCCCGTTGTGCCACAGCGCTGTCCCCTGGTGTGCCACAGTGCTGTCCCCTGTCCTGTGTGCCCACAGCGCTGTCCCCGTGTGCCCCTGTCCCTGTGTGCAACAGCGCTGTGCCCCGATGTCCACAGCCTGTCCCCGTGTGCCACATGCTGCCTGTGTCCCCGTAGTTTGCCACAGTGCTGTCCCTGTGGCCAAGCGCTGTCCTGTGTCCCAACAAGCGCTGTCCCTGGGTCCCCTTTGTCCCCATGTCCCCTGGGCCCTCACTCCCTGTGTCCCCTGGGGTCCCCAATCCTATGTCCCCAATATGCCCTGTTCTCTCCTGGGTCACCTTTGTCCCCTGTTGTCCCCACTCCCCGCCCCCCGTGCCCTGTGTCCCCTCCTGTATCCCACTCCCTGTGTCCCCCTGAAGTCACTTTTGTCCCGTTCCCCACTCCCCCGCAGATACTCGCCCCGGTCCCCTCTGTTTCCCATGCCCTGTGTCCCCTTTGGGGTCCCCTGGCCAGGTCCCCTGGGCCACCAAATCCCTGAGTCCCCTGGTCCCAGTGTCCTGGGTCCCCACATCCTCGTGTCCCCCTTGTTCCCACACGCCCCAGTCCCGATGTCCCCTTGGTCCAATGTCCCCCATCCCCGTGTCCCTGCCTCTCCACCCGGTTCCCCACCATTCCCCCCGTGTCCGTGTCCCATGTCCCAGTCCCACTCCCCGTGTTCCCCACTCACTGCTCTCCACCCGTGTCCCCCATCCCACCATTTTCCCCAATGTCCCCTGTGTTCCCGTTTCCCCATGTCCCCAATGTCCCGCCGTAACACCAGTTGAGACCCAGTAATTGGAACCCAGTTTGAGTGACCCAGTGACCAGACAACCCGCCTGACGAACCAGTAATGGAGTACCCAGTCCGAGCACCCCAGTATGGGAAAAACCCATAGACCACGTGTGGGGAAACTCCATTTGAGCCACCGTAACACCCCAGTTCGAGACCTAGAGTACCACCCCAGTTCAGCGCTCAGTGGTACACACAACCACAAGTGAGACACAGTGAACACCATTTCTCGCTCCCACAGGGAATGTTCCACCGTCGCCATGTATCTGTCGGGCGCCCCAATCGCTCGCCGCTATCACCCGTTGCACCCGTGTACCCCCTTCATTGTCGAGCCCGCTCGGTCTCCCCGCAGCCAGTAGGAAACGTGACACAGTAACCTACGTACGCGCGTATGTCACCGTGCTCGCTGATCGCTCACCAGCATCCTCAAACTGTCCGCTCCGCGCGGGTCCTGATGAGCCCGTCCCCCTAGTCCCAACTCAACATGGTCCTCCGAAACCCGTCCGCGCATTGGTGCCCCATCCATTGTCTCCCCATGTTTCCCACTGATCCCCCCAGATTGACTGCCTCTCCGAGATGCTCTGCTCCGCCCGATCGATCCCCCAAGTAGCCTCCCGCACAATCCTCCGCTCTCGCAGTAGCTCCCCCTCGCATCTCGACCCAAGTATTCCACGGCTACCTCCGTCAGTTCCCTCTGTGTGCCGACCCCACCGCATCCTCGATGGTCCCACTCCCGTGTGCTCCCTCCGTGTCACCACTTCCGCGCCCGATAGTCCCCAGCTCGCTGCCCCTCGTGTACCCCCCGTGCTCCTCGTGTGGCTCCCAGCCTCGAGCCCGGTGAGGAGTCCCCGTGATCCCCCCACCTCCCATCGCTCACGCGTCAGTAGCTCGCATACCGCCTCCAGTACACGAACAATTGCTCTTCTGCAGTGCCCGCTCTCGTCGCTCCGCCGTGGTGCCCGCACGTGTGTCCCACGCTGTAGCCCCCAGTGTCCCACACTCGATCCTCCCGACCGCTGTCTCGCTGGTCCGGCGTGATGATGTCCCGGCACCAACCCCGCGATATGGATGCCACCCGCTTAGTCTCCCAGCACCCAGTTGAACATCCCAGTGCGACCAGTCACGCAATACCAGGTAAAGAAAGCCAGTGAGACCAGTGACACAGTAACACACTGCAGCCAATGACCACCCTCGCTTGACGACGCGCAGACACTTGAGGACCTCGCGCAGTGAGAGCCAGTAACGAAAAACAGCCGAGGACCAGTGCAGGGCATCCGCAGTGTGGACGCGCACGTGAGAGAGCGAAACCAGGGTAGAGACCCGTAGACACAGCGTGAGGAATCCGCGCAGCTGACACAGTGAGCCGCTGTGGGAACACCAGGGAAACAGACACTCCGAGGTTCGCGAGACACAACACATCCGGCGCACAAGTGCTTCCCCGAGGGAGGTGAGGGACAACCCCACGGGAAGCACATCCCCCAGTGGAGCAGTCGCGCGGACACAACAAGGGTGCCAGGGACAGCGACAGGTGGACACCGCGGGAACACACGCCTGGCGCGCTCGCGGGAGATGGCACTCCCAAGGGGACAACACCCGATACAAGCGCTGGGGGAACCCACCCCCGGGCGGGACAGCGGCAGTACGCCGCACTATTCAGTGCTGCGCCAGTCTCGATGCGGAGCCGAGTACGACCGCAGAGGTGGCTCCCCAGCTCCTGGCGCTCACCCCAGTACGTCGCAGTGACACCGAGCGCGTGTGGAGTCAACGCAGCGCTGGCCCCACCGCCAGTGCCCCCAGCGTGGACCTGGCGCCGCACAAGCCGGGTGTTGGACTACGGCGCGCAGCTCGAAGCAGGTGCTGTCACCGAGTGAGCACCGCGCGCGCTCGGAGTGACACACGCGCGGGGTACAGCGGCAGCGCTCTCGGGTAGCCCGGCACACCGAGTGGCCGTGGGGAACACGGGGACACGGGCGTTGGGGACCACGGGGACAGCGGGACTCCAGGGGCACATCCGGACAGCTGAGCGGATTGGCCGCGCACGTGGACATCATGGCGGAATCCCAGATGCGCTCTGGGCGCAGTACGAGGGCAGACCCCATTCGGCACATGGCCACGTGACTGGTCGCGGAGCACTCGCCGGCCGACGCGGCCCTGCCGCCTCCGCTAGTGACTTCCATGCTGGCCCGTGGACGACAGCGGGCCGCAGCTGCGCTGCTCTCGCGCGCAAACAGTAGGGACACAGCTGAGACTCCAGCGCCTGCAGACATGTAAATCGCCACTTGCACTCAAACAGATAGCACCAATAAACTCGATGCTCACTCTCAGTAATAACAACTCACAATAAATCTAACGGATAGATTCATAAATACCACTCTCCACACATAGATAAAGTATAATGAACCTCGCACACTAATAACACTCTCTCAGACTCAAGGTAAAACAATATAACTCACTCAGTAGAACATAACATAAAGATCCCCCGCCCCTGACTCCCCAACATAATTAAACAACACTCAAATAAGACCGATGCAATAAGGCACATAAACATATATAAAACTACCACCTAAAAACAATCACAGACCGTTAGACACACCGTAAACAAGGCTCAATCCACACATTAACACAACAGAGTCCAGGCTCAACCTGTGCCACTGCGCCTCCCCATAATATGAGCCTCAAACTGGACCAGATCGAGACGATCCAGTCAGCATCTCACAGCACTCAGACTAGAACTAACTACTCAGAACCTCGGAGACTCGAGCATCAGACAGAGACCACTCACCGCAGGCGAACTCACACATTGCGAACCGCAATCACAATAAACAATAATAAATCAGCTGCGACGGCACCTCGCTCGCATATCAGGCAGCCGCGCCCGCGCGGCCGGACTCGCGCGCCTCCCGCGAGGCGCCGCAGACCGTTCCTCCGCGCCCGCGCATGCGCGCCTCACTCGCTCGCTCGCCTCGCCGAGAGACAATTCGACCAATGTCTCGCCGCCTCGCGCCACAACACTCTCCTCCGCGCGCGGAGCAGCCCGGGCATGGCGAGGCACGAGACGGACCAGAGCCGTGGGAGGGGGCTCGCTGGGGGGGCGACACCGGCGCCGGCAGAGCGGGGCGAGAGCGCTCGGCGCCCCACGTTATGTCGGCACTGGCGTGCCCCCCCGTCCGGCCGTGCCCCCCCCGGGGCCCTCCCGGGCTGTCGACCCGCGCCCCCCCCCGCTGCCGGGTGCCCCCGCACGGGGCACGTGGTGGGCCCCGCCTCCTTGCCCCGCCCCGCCCTCTGGCCCGGCCCTATGAGAGAAGCTCCCGCCAAGGTTCCGGCACCCCGCGCTGCTGCGAGGCTCCGTGCAGGCGAAGGAAGCGCGAGGCACGCCGGCTGGGGGCGCTGGGAGGCGCGGGCACGGCCGGCTGGGGCGGCTGGGAGGCGCGGGCACGGCCGGGCGGGGCGCTGGGGAGGCGCGGGCACGGCCGGACTGGGGGCCGCTGGGGAGGCGCGGCACGGGCCGGCTGGGGGCGCTGGGCAGGCGCGGGCACGGCCGGCTGGGGGCCAATGGGGAGGCGCGGGCACGCCGGCTGGGGCAATGGGGGGCGCGGGCACGGCCGGCTGGCGGGGCAATGGCGGCACTGGGAGGGGCAGCGGGCGGGCCACTGGAGCACTGGGATTTCACTGGTGTCACTGGGAGCACTGGGATGTGTCACTGGTGTTACTGGGAGCACTGGGGGCACTGGGAGGCAGGCTGGGGGCACTGGTGTTACTTGGCAGCACGGGGATGTGTGCACTGGGAGCACTGGGAGCACTGGGAGGGGCAGGGGCGGGGCACTGGGAGGCACTGGGATGTGTACGCTGGTGTTCACTTGGGAGCACTGGGATGTGTCCACTGGTGTCACTGGGAGCACTGGGGGGCACTGGTCCGGCGACCTGGCGCCCTGAGCGTGGGCAGGGCTGCGTTACTGGTGTCACTGGTGTCACTGATGTGTCTACTGGTGCCATACTGGAGACCGTGGGGCACGTGGGGTGGGCAGGGCTGCGTTACTGGGTGCTCCACTGGGAGCACTGGGGAGCAGGGCTGGGGCACTGGCTGTACTGGTGCCAAACTGGGAGCACTGGTGGGGCACTGGGGCACTGGGCGGGGTGGGCAGGGCTGTGTTACTGGTGTTACTTGGGAGCACTGGGAGGTGTTACTGGTGTCACTGTGTGTCCCTGGGCTATGTGTTACTGGTGTCCACTGGGGATGGTGTTTAGTGGTGTTACTGGGAGCACTGGGATGTGTTACTGGAAGCACATGGGTATGTTTACTGGTCTCACTGGTCTCACTGGTTCACTGGGATGTCTCACTGGTGTTACTGGTCTCACTGGTTTCGTGTTACTGGTCTCACTGGGATGTGTCACTTTGCGTCTCGTGGTTTTCGTTACTGGTCTCATCTTGGTCTCACTCGGTTGTCCTGGTGTCACTGGGATGTGTTACTGGTGTCACTGGTCTCACTGTTTCTGTTACTGGTCTCACTGTCTCACTGGGATGCTGGTTCACTTGTCTCACTTGGTCTCACTGGTTTCCATACTGGTCTCAACTGTCTCACTGCTGTGTCACTGTGCTGTTGTCACTGGTCCACTGGTCTCACTGGTTTCTGTCACTTGGTCCTCCCACTGGGATGTGTCACTGGTCTCCACTGGTCTCACTGTCTCACTGGTTTTCTGTCCACTGGTCTCACTGGTGTTTACTTGGTCTCACTGGTTTCCATACTGGGCTCACTTGGTTCTGGTCCCTGTGATGGTCTCAACTGCGTCTCACTGGTGTTCCACTGTTTCTGTCACTGGTCTCACTGGTGTTTACTGGTGTCACTGGGGATTCTCATACTGGTCTCACTTGGTGTCACGTGCTGTGTCACTTGGTCTCACTGGTCTCACGGTTTTCTGTCACTGGTTCTCACTGGTGTACTGGTGTCACTGGTTCCCATACTGCGTCCTCACTGGTCTCACTGGTGGTTACTGTTCTCACTGCGGTCTCACTGGTTTCCCATTTACTGGTCTCACTGGTGTCCCTGGATGTGTTTACTGGTCTCATGGTTTCTGTCACTGTCTCACTGTGTTACTGGTCTCACTGGTGTTACTTGGTCTCACTTTTTGGGTTTTTTTCCCCCTTTACCTGGGGTCTCACTGGTTTCCCATACTGGTCTCACTGGTTTCCATTACTGGTCTCACTGAGTTTCTGTCACTGGTCTCACTGGTTTCATTACTGTCTCACTGGGTGTTACTGGTCTCACTGGTTTCCATTACGTTGGTCTCACTGGTTTCCATTTACTGGTGGTCACTTGGTTCACGGGTTGCCATTACTGGTGGGGCTCATGGTCTCACTGGTTTCCATATACTGGTTCTCACTGGGATGTGTCAGTGGTGGTTTTACTGTCTCACTGCGTCTTCACTTGGTTTCCCATACTCGGTCTCACGTGGGTTTCCATTACTGGTTGTCCCTGCGGAGCCCCTCCCGCTCCCTTCTGTTTGGGTTTCCATGCAACGCCCCAAACACGCGGCGGGGGCGGCTCCCCTGGGAGGGCGGGGAGGGCGCGGCCTTCAGGCCCCGCCCCGGCCCCGCCCCGCCCCGGCCCCCCTGGAGGCCACCCCGCCCGAGGCAGCGCTGAGAGGGGAGCGGGAGCGGCCGGAGTTACTGGGGGGAACTGGGAGGCACTGGGGAGGGGACTGGGGGAACTGGGAGCACTGGGGAGGGACTGGGAGCGGCCGGAGGTACTGGGGAACTGGAGCACTGGGATGGAACTGGGATGGACTGGGGGGAACTGGGATGGACATGCGGGAAAAACTGGGATGGACTGGGGGAAACTGTTGAATGGACTGGGGGACTGGGATGGACTGGGGGCGACTGCGGATGGACTGGGGGGACTTGTTAGGGAACTGGGATGGACTGGGGACTGGGGGAACGTGGGATGGACTGGGGGGACTGGGATGGCACTGGGCGGGGACTGGAGATGGACTGGGGGGACTGGGATGGACTGGGACGGACTGGGATGGACTGGGGGGGACTGGGATGGACTGGGGGACTGGGATGGACTGGGGAACTGGATGGAACTGGGAGGGACTGGGGACTGGGGGGGACTGGGGATGGACTTGGGATGGGATGGACTGGGAGACTGGGGGACTGGGGGACTGGGACTGGGGACTGGGGGGACTGAGGATGGACTTGGGGGGGACTGGGCATGGACTTGGGGGACTGGGATGGACTGGGGGGAACTGGGATGGACTGGAGGGGACTGGGCGGACTGGGGGGGACTGGGGGAACTGGGGCGACTGGGATGGACTGGGGGAACTGGGATGGACCTGGATGGGACTGGGGGCGACTGGGGGGACTGGGATGGACTGGGGGAACTGGGATGGACTGGGAATTGACTGGAGGGACTGGATGGACTGGAGGGAAACTGGGATGGCCCGCGGAACTGGGATGGACTAGGGGAACTGGGGAACTGGGATGGGACTGGGCGGAACTGGGAAGCACTGGGGAGGGATGGATGGAAGTCTGGGAGCTGGGACACTCGAGGCAATGGACCTCGGGCTTGTTCCCCGTGTCCCACAGTGCTGTCCCTGGTGTTGCCACAGCGCGCCCTGTCCCCTGTGTGCACAGCGCTGTGTCCTGTGTGCCCTGTGTGCCACATGCTGTTCCCCGTGGCCACACGCTGTCCCGTGTGCCCCCCGTGTGCACAGCGCTGATCCCCGTGCTGCCTTGTTCACTGTGTGCCACAGCGCTGTCCCCGGTGGCCCCCGTTGTGCCACAGCGCTGTCCCCTGGTGTGCCACAGTGCTGTCCCCTGTCCTGTGTGCCCACAGCGCTGTCCCCGTGTGCCCCTGTCCCTGTGTGCAACAGCGCTGTGCCCCGATGTCCACAGCCTGTCCCCGTGTGCCACATGCTGCCTGTGTCCCCGTAGTTTGCCACAGTGCTGTCCCTGTGGCCAAGCGCTGTCCTGTGTCCCAACAAGCGCTGTCCCTGGGTCCCCTTTGTCCCCATGTCCCCTGGGCCCTCACTCCCTGTGTCCCCTGGGGTCCCCAATCCTATGTCCCCAATATGCCCTGTTCTCTCCTGGGTCACCTTTGTCCCCTGTTGTCCCCACTCCCCGCCCCCCGTGCCCTGTGTCCCCTCCTGTATCCCACTCCCTGTGTCCCCCTGAAGTCACTTTTGTCCCGTTCCCCACTCCCCCGCAGATACTCGCCCCGGTCCCCTCTGTTTCCCATGCCCTGTGTCCCCTTTGGGGTCCCCTGGCCAGGTCCCCTGGGCCACCAAATCCCTGAGTCCCCTGGTCCCAGTGTCCTGGGTCCCCACATCCTCGTGTCCCCCTTGTTCCCACACGCCCCAGTCCCGATGTCCCCTTGGTCCAATGTCCCCCATCCCCGTGTCCCTGCCTCTCCACCCGGTTCCCCACCATTCCCCCCGTGTCCGTGTCCCATGTCCCAGTCCCACTCCCCGTGTTCCCCACTCACTGCTCTCCACCCGTGTCCCCCATCCCACCATTTTCCCCAATGTCCCCTGTGTTCCCGTTTCCCCATGTCCCCAATGTCCCGCCGTAACACCAGTTGAGACCCAGTAATTGGAACCCAGTTTGAGTGACCCAGTGACCAGACAACCCGCCTGACGAACCAGTAATGGAGTACCCAGTCCGAGCACCCCAGTATGGGAAAAACCCATAGACCACGTGTGGGGAAACTCCATTTGAGCCACCGTAACACCCCAGTTCGAGACCTAGAGTACCACCCCAGTTCAGCGCTCAGTGGTACACACAACCACAAGTGAGACACAGTGAACACCATTTCTCGCTCCCACAGGGAATGTTCCACCGTCGCCATGTATCTGTCGGGCGCCCCAATCGCTCGCCGCTATCACCCGTTGCACCCGTGTACCCCCTTCATTGTCGAGCCCGCTCGGTCTCCCCGCAGCCAGTAGGAAACGTGACACAGTAACCTACGTACGCGCGTATGTCACCGTGCTCGCTGATCGCTCACCAGCATCCTCAAACTGTCCGCTCCGCGCGGGTCCTGATGAGCCCGTCCCCCTAGTCCCAACTCAACATGGTCCTCCGAAACCCGTCCGCGCATTGGTGCCCCATCCATTGTCTCCCCATGTTTCCCACTGATCCCCCCAGATTGACTGCCTCTCCGAGATGCTCTGCTCCGCCCGATCGATCCCCCAAGTAGCCTCCCGCACAATCCTCCGCTCTCGCAGTAGCTCCCCCTCGCATCTCGACCCAAGTATTCCACGGCTACCTCCGTCAGTTCCCTCTGTGTGCCGACCCCACCGCATCCTCGATGGTCCCACTCCCGTGTGCTCCCTCCGTGTCACCACTTCCGCGCCCGATAGTCCCCAGCTCGCTGCCCCTCGTGTACCCCCCGTGCTCCTCGTGTGGCTCCCAGCCTCGAGCCCGGTGAGGAGTCCCCGTGATCCCCCCACCTCCCATCGCTCACGCGTCAGTAGCTCGCATACCGCCTCCAGTACACGAACAATTGCTCTTCTGCAGTGCCCGCTCTCGTCGCTCCGCCGTGGTGCCCGCACGTGTGTCCCACGCTGTAGCCCCCAGTGTCCCACACTCGATCCTCCCGACCGCTGTCTCGCTGGTCCGGCGTGATGATGTCCCGGCACCAACCCCGCGATATGGATGCCACCCGCTTAGTCTCCCAGCACCCAGTTGAACATCCCAGTGCGACCAGTCACGCAATACCAGGTAAAGAAAGCCAGTGAGACCAGTGACACAGTAACACACTGCAGCCAATGACCACCCTCGCTTGACGACGCGCAGACACTTGAGGACCTCGCGCAGTGAGAGCCAGTAACGAAAAACAGCCGAGGACCAGTGCAGGGCATCCGCAGTGTGGACGCGCACGTGAGAGAGCGAAACCAGGGTAGAGACCCGTAGACACAGCGTGAGGAATCCGCGCAGCTGACACAGTGAGCCGCTGTGGGAACACCAGGGAAACAGACACTCCGAGGTTCGCGAGACACAACACATCCGGCGCACAAGTGCTTCCCCGAGGGAGGTGAGGGACAACCCCACGGGAAGCACATCCCCCAGTGGAGCAGTCGCGCGGACACAACAAGGGTGCCAGGGACAGCGACAGGTGGACACCGCGGGAACACACGCCTGGCGCGCTCGCGGGAGATGGCACTCCCAAGGGGACAACACCCGATACAAGCGCTGGGGGAACCCACCCCCGGGCGGGACAGCGGCAGTACGCCGCACTATTCAGTGCTGCGCCAGTCTCGATGCGGAGCCGAGTACGACCGCAGAGGTGGCTCCCCAGCTCCTGGCGCTCACCCCAGTACGTCGCAGTGACACCGAGCGCGTGTGGAGTCAACGCAGCGCTGGCCCCACCGCCAGTGCCCCCAGCGTGGACCTGGCGCCGCACAAGCCGGGTGTTGGACTACGGCGCGCAGCTCGAAGCAGGTGCTGTCACCGAGTGAGCACCGCGCGCGCTCGGAGTGACACACGCGCGGGGTACAGCGGCAGCGCTCTCGGGTAGCCCGGCACACCGAGTGGCCGTGGGGAACACGGGGACACGGGCGTTGGGGACCACGGGGACAGCGGGACTCCAGGGGCACATCCGGACAGCTGAGCGGATTGGCCGCGCACGTGGACATCATGGCGGAATCCCAGATGCGCTCTGGGCGCAGTACGAGGGCAGACCCCATTCGGCACATGGCCACGTGACTGGTCGCGGAGCACTCGCCGGCCGACGCGGCCCTGCCGCCTCCGCTAGTGACTTCCATGCTGGCCCGTGGACGACAGCGGGCCGCAGCTGCGCTGCTCTCGCGCGCAAACAGTAGGGACACAGCTGAGACTCCAGCGCCTGCAGACATGTAAATCGCCACTTGCACTCAAACAGATAGCACCAATAAACTCGATGCTCACTCTCAGTAATAACAACTCACAATAAATCTAACGGATAGATTCATAAATACCACTCTCCACACATAGATAAAGTATAATGAACCTCGCACACTAATAACACTCTCTCAGACTCAAGGTAAAACAATATAACTCACTCAGTAGAACATAACATAAAGATCCCCCGCCCCTGACTCCCCAACATAATTAAACAACACTCAAATAAGACCGATGCAATAAGGCACATAAACATATATAAAACTACCACCTAAAAACAATCACAGACCGTTAGACACACCGTAAACAAGGCTCAATCCACACATTAACACAACAGAGTCCAGGCTCAACCTGTGCCACTGCGCCTCCCCATAATATGAGCCTCAAACTGGACCAGATCGAGACGATCCAGTCAGCATCTCACAGCACTCAGACTAGAACTAACTACTCAGAACCTCGGAGACTCGAGCATCAGACAGAGACCACTCACCGCAGGCGAACTCACACATTGCGAACCGCAATCACAATAAACAATAATAAATCAGCTGCGACGGCACCTCGCTCGCATATCAGGCAGCCGCGCCCGCGCGGCCGGACTCGCGCGCCTCCCGCGAGGCGCCGCAGACCGTTCCTCCGCGCCCGCGCATGCGCGCCTCACTCGCTCGCTCGCCTCGCCGAGAGACAATTCGACCAATGTCTCGCCGCCTCGCGCCACAACACTCTCCTCCGCGCGCGGAGCAGCCCGGGCATGGCGAGGCACGAGACGGACCAGAGCCGTGGGAGGGGGCTCGCTGGGGGGGCGACACCGGCGCCGGCAGAGCGGGGCGAGAGCGCTCGGCGCCCCACGTTATGTCGGCACTGGCGTGCCCCCCCGTCCGGCCGTGCCCCCCCCGGGGCCCTCCCGGGCTGTCGACCCGCGCCCCCCCCCGCTGCCGGGTGCCCCCGCACGGGGCACGTGGTGGGCCCCGCCTCCTTGCCCCGCCCCGCCCTCTGGCCCGGCCCTATGAGAGAAGCTCCCGCCAAGGTTCCGGCACCCCGCGCTGCTGCGAGGCTCCGTGCAGGCGAAGGAAGCGCGAGGCACGCCGGCTGGGGGCGCTGGGAGGCGCGGGCACGGCCGGCTGGGGCGGCTGGGAGGCGCGGGCACGGCCGGGCGGGGCGCTGGGGAGGCGCGGGCACGGCCGGACTGGGGGCCGCTGGGGAGGCGCGGCACGGGCCGGCTGGGGGCGCTGGGCAGGCGCGGGCACGGCCGGCTGGGGGCCAATGGGGAGGCGCGGGCACGCCGGCTGGGGCAATGGGGGGCGCGGGCACGGCCGGCTGGCGGGGCAATGGCGGCACTGGGAGGGGCAGCGGGCGGGCCACTGGAGCACTGGGATTTCACTGGTGTCACTGGGAGCACTGGGATGTGTCACTGGTGTTACTGGGAGCACTGGGGGCACTGGGAGGCAGGCTGGGGGCACTGGTGTTACTTGGCAGCACGGGGATGTGTGCACTGGGAGCACTGGGAGCACTGGGAGGGGCAGGGGCGGGGCACTGGGAGGCACTGGGATGTGTACGCTGGTGTTCACTTGGGAGCACTGGGATGTGTCCACTGGTGTCACTGGGAGCACTGGGGGGCACTGGTCCGGCGACCTGGCGCCCTGAGCGTGGGCAGGGCTGCGTTACTGGTGTCACTGGTGTCACTGATGTGTCTACTGGTGCCATACTGGAGACCGTGGGGCACGTGGGGTGGGCAGGGCTGCGTTACTGGGTGCTCCACTGGGAGCACTGGGGAGCAGGGCTGGGGCACTGGCTGTACTGGTGCCAAACTGGGAGCACTGGTGGGGCACTGGGGCACTGGGCGGGGTGGGCAGGGCTGTGTTACTGGTGTTACTTGGGAGCACTGGGAGGTGTTACTGGTGTCACTGTGTGTCCCTGGGCTATGTGTTACTGGTGTCCACTGGGGATGGTGTTTAGTGGTGTTACTGGGAGCACTGGGATGTGTTACTGGAAGCACATGGGTATGTTTACTGGTCTCACTGGTCTCACTGGTTCACTGGGATGTCTCACTGGTGTTACTGGTCTCACTGGTTTCGTGTTACTGGTCTCACTGGGATGTGTCACTTTGCGTCTCGTGGTTTTCGTTACTGGTCTCATCTTGGTCTCACTCGGTTGTCCTGGTGTCACTGGGATGTGTTACTGGTGTCACTGGTCTCACTGTTTCTGTTACTGGTCTCACTGTCTCACTGGGATGCTGGTTCACTTGTCTCACTTGGTCTCACTGGTTTCCATACTGGTCTCAACTGTCTCACTGCTGTGTCACTGTGCTGTTGTCACTGGTCCACTGGTCTCACTGGTTTCTGTCACTTGGTCCTCCCACTGGGATGTGTCACTGGTCTCCACTGGTCTCACTGTCTCACTGGTTTTCTGTCCACTGGTCTCACTGGTGTTTACTTGGTCTCACTGGTTTCCATACTGGGCTCACTTGGTTCTGGTCCCTGTGATGGTCTCAACTGCGTCTCACTGGTGTTCCACTGTTTCTGTCACTGGTCTCACTGGTGTTTACTGGTGTCACTGGGGATTCTCATACTGGTCTCACTTGGTGTCACGTGCTGTGTCACTTGGTCTCACTGGTCTCACGGTTTTCTGTCACTGGTTCTCACTGGTGTACTGGTGTCACTGGTTCCCATACTGCGTCCTCACTGGTCTCACTGGTGGTTACTGTTCTCACTGCGGTCTCACTGGTTTCCCATTTACTGGTCTCACTGGTGTCCCTGGATGTGTTTACTGGTCTCATGGTTTCTGTCACTGTCTCACTGTGTTACTGGTCTCACTGGTGTTACTTGGTCTCACTTTTTGGGTTTTTTTCCCCCTTTACCTGGGGTCTCACTGGTTTCCCATACTGGTCTCACTGGTTTCCATTACTGGTCTCACTGAGTTTCTGTCACTGGTCTCACTGGTTTCATTACTGTCTCACTGGGTGTTACTGGTCTCACTGGTTTCCATTACGTTGGTCTCACTGGTTTCCATTTACTGGTGGTCACTTGGTTCACGGGTTGCCATTACTGGTGGGGCTCATGGTCTCACTGGTTTCCATATACTGGTTCTCACTGGGATGTGTCAGTGGTGGTTTTACTGTCTCACTGCGTCTTCACTTGGTTTCCCATACTCGGTCTCACGTGGGTTTCCATTACTGGTTGTCCCTGCGGAGCCCCTCCCGCTCCCTTCTGTTTGGGTTTCCATGCAACGCCCCAAACACGCGGCGGGGGCGGCTCCCCTGGGAGGGCGGGGAGGGCGCGGCCTTCAGGCCCCGCCCCGGCCCCGCCCCGCCCCGGCCCCCCTGGAGGCCACCCCGCCCGAGGCAGCGCTGAGAGGGGAGCGGGAGCGGCCGGAGTTACTGGGGGGAACTGGGAGGCACTGGGGAGGGGACTGGGGGAACTGGGAGCACTGGGGAGGGACTGGGAGCGGCCGGAGGTACTGGGGAACTGGAGCACTGGGATGGAACTGGGATGGACTGGGGGGAACTGGGATGGACATGCGGGAAAAACTGGGATGGACTGGGGGAAACTGTTGAATGGACTGGGGGACTGGGATGGACTGGGGGCGACTGCGGATGGACTGGGGGGACTTGTTAGGGAACTGGGATGGACTGGGGACTGGGGGAACGTGGGATGGACTGGGGGGACTGGGATGGCACTGGGCGGGGACTGGAGATGGACTGGGGGGACTGGGATGGACTGGGACGGACTGGGATGGACTGGGGGGGACTGGGATGGACTGGGGGACTGGGATGGACTGGGGAACTGGATGGAACTGGGAGGGACTGGGGACTGGGGGGGACTGGGGATGGACTTGGGATGGGATGGACTGGGAGACTGGGGGACTGGGGGACTGGGACTGGGGACTGGGGGGACTGAGGATGGACTTGGGGGGGACTGGGCATGGACTTGGGGGACTGGGATGGACTGGGGGGAACTGGGATGGACTGGAGGGGACTGGGCGGACTGGGGGGGACTGGGGGAACTGGGGCGACTGGGATGGACTGGGGGAACTGGGATGGACCTGGATGGGACTGGGGGCGACTGGGGGGACTGGGATGGACTGGGGGAACTGGGATGGACTGGGAATTGACTGGAGGGACTGGATGGACTGGAGGGAAACTGGGATGGCCCGCGGAACTGGGATGGACTAGGGGAACTGGGGAACTGGGATGGGACTGGGCGGAACTGGGAAGCACTGGGGAGGGATGGATGGAAGTCTGGGAGCTGGGACACTCGAGGCAATGGACCTCGGG
>NDFG01000466.1:55114-72321 GCA_002167245.1 Sporophila hypoxantha
CCCGAGGTCCATTGCCTCGAGTGTCCCAGCTCCCAGACTTCCATCCATCCCTCCCCAGTGCTTCCCAGTTCCGCCCAGTCCCATCCCAGTTCCCCAGTTCCCCTAGTCCATCCCAGTTCCGCGGGCCATCCCAGTTTCCCTCCAGTCCATCCAGTCCCTCCAGTCAATTCCCAGTCCATCCCAGTTCCCCCAGTCCATCCCAGTCCCCCCAGTCGCCCCCAGTCCCATCCAGGTCCATCCCAGTTCCCCCAGTCCATCCCAGTCGCCCCAGTTCCCCCAGTCCCCCCCAGTCCGCCCAGTCCCCTCCAGTCCATCCCAGTTCCCCCCAGTCCATCCCAGTCCCCCAAGTCCATGCCCAGTCCCCCCCAAGTCCATCCTCAGTCCCCCCAGTCCCCAGTCCCAGTCCCCCAGTCCCCCAGTCTCCCAGTCCATCCCATCCCAAGTCCATCCCCAGTCCCCCCCAGTCCCCAGTCCCTCCCAGTTCCATCCAGTTCCCCAGTCCATCCCAGTCCCCCAGTCCATCCCAGTCCCCCCCAGTCCATCCCAGTCCGTCCCAGTCCATCCCAGTCCCCCCAGTCCATCTCCAGTCCCCGCCCAGTGCCATCCCAGTCCCCCCAGTCCATCCCACGTTCCCCCAGTCCCCAGTCCATCCCAGTTCCCTAACAAGTCCCCCCAGTCCATCCGCAGTCGCCCCCAGTCCATCCCAGTCCCCCAGTCCATTCAACAGTTTCCCCCAGTCCATCCCAGTTTTTCCCGCATGTCCATCCCAGTTCCCCCCAGTCCATCCCAGTTCCATCCCAGTGCTCCAGTTCCCCAGTACCTCCGGCCGCTCCCAGTCCCTCCCCAGTGCTCCCAGTTCCCCCAGTCCCCTCCCCAGTGCCTCCCAGTTCCCCCCAGTAACTCCGGCCGCTCCCGCTCCCCTCTCAGCGCTGCCTCGGGCGGGGTGGCCTCCAGGGGGGCCGGGGCGGGGCGGGGCCGGGGCGGGGCCTGAAGGCCGCGCCCTCCCCGCCCTCCCAGGGGAGCCGCCCCCGCCGCGTGTTTGGGGCGTTGCATGGAAACCCAAACAGAAGGGAGCGGGAGGGGCTCCGCAGGGACAACCAGTAATGGAAACCCACGTGAGACCGAGTATGGGAAACCAAGTGAAGACGCAGTGAGACAGTAAAACCACCACTGACACATCCCAGTGAGAACCAGTATATGGAAACCAGTGAGACCATGAGCCCCACCAGTAATGGCAACCCGTGAACCAAGTGACCACCAGTAAATGGAAACCAGTGAGACCAACGTAATGGAAACCAGTGAGACCAGTAACACCCAGTGAGACAGTAATGAAACCAGTGAGACCAGTGACAGAAACTCAGTGAGACCAGTAATGGAAACCAGTGAGACCAGTATGGGAAACCAGTGAGACCCCAGGTAAAGGGGGAAAAAAACCCAAAAAGTGAGACCAAGTAACACCAGTGAGACCAGTAACACAGTGAGACAGTGACAGAAACCATGAGACCAGTAAACACATCCAGGGACACCAGTGAGACCAGTAAATGGGAAACCAGTGAGACCGCAGTGAGAACAGTAACCACCAGTGAGACCAGTGAGGACGCAGTATGGGAACCAGTGACACCAGTACACCAGTGAGAACCAGTGACAGAAAACCGTGAGACCAGTGAGACCAAGTGACACAGCACGTGACACCAAGTGAGACCAGTATGAGAATCCCCAGTGACACCAGTAAACACCAGTGAGACCAGTGACAGAAACAGTGGAACACCAGTGAGACGCAGTTGAGACCATCACAGGGACCAGAACCAAGTGAGCCCAGTATGGAAACCAGTGAGACCAAGTAAACACCAGTGAGACCAGTGGACAGAAAACCAGTGAGACAGTGAGACCAGTGGAGACCAGTGACACATCCCAGTGGGAGGACCAAGTGACAGAAACCAGTGAGACCAGTGGACCAGTGACAACAGCACAGTGACACAGCAGTGAGACAGTTGAGACCAGTATGGAAACCAGTGAGACCAAGTGAGACAAGTGAACCAGCATCCCAGTGAGACAGTGAGACCAGTAACAGAAACAGTGAGACCAGTGACACCAGTAACACATCCCAGTGACACCAGGACAACCGAGTGAGACCAAGATGAGACCAGTAACGAAAACCACGAGACGCAAAGTGACACATCCCAGTGAGACCAGTAACACGAAACCAGTGAGACCAGTAACACCAGTGAGACATCCCAGTGAACCAGTGAGACCAGTGAGACCAGTAAACATACCCATGTGCTTCCAGTAACACATCCCAGTGCTCCCAGTAACACCACTAAACACCATCCCCAGTGGACACCAGTAACACATAGCCCAGGGACACACAGTGACACCAGTAACACCTCCCAGTGCTCCCAAGTAACACCAGTAACACAGCCCTGCCCACCCCGCCCAGTGCCCCAGTGCCCCACCAGTGCTCCCAGTTTGGCACCAGTACAGCCAGTGCCCCAGCCCTGCTCCCCAGTGCTCCCAGTGGAGCACCCAGTAACGCAGCCCTGCCCACCCCACGTGCCCCACGGTCTCCAGTATGGCACCAGTAGACACATCAGTGACACCAGTGACACCAGTAACGCAGCCCTGCCCACGCTCAGGGCGCCAGGTCGCCGGACCAGTGCCCCCCAGTGCTCCCAGTGACACCAGTGGACACATCCCAGTGCTCCCAAGTGAACACCAGCGTACACATCCCAGTGCCTCCCAGTGCCCCGCCCCTGCCCCTCCCAGTGCTCCCAGTGCTCCCAGTGCACACATCCCCGTGCTGCCAAGTAACACCAGTGCCCCCAGCCTGCCTCCCAGTGCCCCCAGTGCTCCCAGTAACACCAGTGACACATCCCAGTGCTCCCAGTGACACCAGTGAAATCCCAGTGCTCCAGTGGCCCGCCCGCTGCCCCTCCCAGTGCCGCCATTGCCCCGCCAGCCGGCCGTGCCCGCGCCCCCCATTGCCCCAGCCGGCGTGCCCGCGCCTCCCCATTGGCCCCCAGCCGGCCGTGCCCGCGCCTGCCCAGCGCCCCCAGCCGGCCCGTGCCGCGCCTCCCCAGCGGCCCCCAGTCCGGCCGTGCCCGCGCCTCCCCAGCGCCCCGCCCGGCCGTGCCCGCGCCTCCCAGCCGCCCCAGCCGGCCGTGCCCGCGCCTCCCAGCGCCCCCAGCCGGCGTGCCTCGCGCTTCCTTCGCCTGCACGGAGCCTCGCAGCAGCGCGGGGTGCCGGAACCTTGGCGGGAGCTTCTCTCATAGGGCCGGGCCAGAGGGCGGGGCGGGGCAAGGAGGCGGGGCCCACCACGTGCCCCGTGCGGGGGCACCCGGCAGCGGGGGGGGGCGCGGGTCGACAGCCCGGGAGGGCCCCGGGGGGGGCACGGCCGGACGGGGGGGCACGCCAGTGCCGACATAACGTGGGGCGCCGAGCGCTCTCGCCCCGCTCTGCCGGCGCCGGTGTCGCCCCCCCAGCGAGCCCCCTCCCACGGCTCTGGTCCGTCTCGTGCCTCGCCATGCCCGGGCTGCTCCGCGCGCGGAGGAGAGTGTTGTGGCGCGAGGCGGCGAGACATTGGTCGAATTGTCTCTCGGCGAGGCGAGCGAGCGAGTGAGGCGCGCATGCGCGGGCGCGGAGGAACGGTCTGCGGCGCCTCGCGGGAGGCGCGCGAGTCCGGCCGCGCGGGCGCGGCTGCCTGATATGCGAGCGAGGTGCCGTCGCAGCTGATTTATTATTGTTTATTGTGATTGCGGTTCGCAATGTGTGAGTTCGCCTGCGGTGAGTGGTCTCTGTCTGATGCTCGAGTCTCCGAGGTTCTGAGTAGTTAGTTCTAGTCTGAGTGCTGTGAGATGCTGACTGGATCGTCTCGATCTGGTCCAGTTTGAGGCTCATATTATGGGGAGGCGCAGTGGCACAGGTTGAGCCTGGACTCTGTTGTGTTAATGTGTGGATTGAGCCTTGTTTACGGTGTGTCTAACGGTCTGTGATTGTTTTTAGGTGGTAGTTTTATATATGTTTATGTGCCTTATTGCATCGGTCTTATTTGAGTGTTGTTTAATTATGTTGGGGAGTCAGGGGCGGGGGATCTTTATGTTATGTTCTACTGAGTGAGTTATATTGTTTTACCTTGAGTCTGAGAGAGTGTTATTAGTGTGCGAGGTTCATTATACTTTATCTATGTGTGGAGAGTGGTATTTATGAATCTATCCGTTAGATTTATTGTGAGTTGTTATTACTGAGAGTGAGCATCGAGTTTATTGGTGCTATCTGTTTGAGTGCAAGTGGCGATTTACATGTCTGCAGGCGCTGGAGTCTCAGCTGTGTCCCTACTGTTTGCGCGCGAGAGCAGCGCAGCTGCGGCCCGCTGTCGTCCACGGGCCAGCATGGAAGTCACTAGCGGAGGCGGCAGGGCCGCGTCGGCCGGCGAGTGCTCCGCGACCAGTCACGTGGCCATGTGCCGAATGGGGTCTGCCCTCGTACTGCGCCCAGAGCGCATCTGGGATTCCGCCATGATGTCCACGTGCGCGGCCAATCCGCTCAGCTGTCCGGATGTGCCCCTGGAGTCCCGCTGTCCCCGTGGTCCCCAACGCCCGTGTCCCCGTGTTCCCCACGGCCACTCGGTGTGCCGGGCTACCCGAGAGCGCTGCCGCTGTACCCCGCGCGTGTGTCACTCCGAGCGCGCGCGGTGCTCACTCGGTGACAGCACCTGCTTCGAGCTGCGCGCCGTAGTCCAACACCCGGCTTGTGCGGCGCCAGGTCCACGCTGGGGGCACTGGCGGTGGGGCCAGCGCTGCGTTGACTCCACACGCGCTCGGTGTCACTGCGACGTACTGGGGTGAGCGCCAGGAGCTGGGGAGCCACCTCTGCGGTCGTACTCGGCTCCGCATCGAGACTGGCGCAGCACTGAATAGTGCGGCGTACTGCCGCTGTCCCGCCCGGGGGTGGGTTCCCCCAGCGCTTGTATCGGGTGTTGTCCCCTTGGGAGTGCCATCTCCCGCGAGCGCGCCAGGCGTGTGTTCCCGCGGTGTCCACCTGTCGCTGTCCCTGGCACCCTTGTTGTGTCCGCGCGACTGCTCCACTGGGGGATGTGCTTCCCGTGGGGTTGTCCCTCACCTCCCTCGGGGAAGCACTTGTGCGCCGGATGTGTTGTGTCTCGCGAACCTCGGAGTGTCTGTTTCCCTGGTGTTCCCACAGCGGCTCACTGTGTCAGCTGCGCGGATTCCTCACGCTGTGTCTACGGGTCTCTACCCTGGTTTCGCTCTCTCACGTGCGCGTCCACACTGCGGATGCCCTGCACTGGTCCTCGGCTGTTTTTCGTTACTGGCTCTCACTGCGCGAGGTCCTCAAGTGTCTGCGCGTCGTCAAGCGAGGGTGGTCATTGGCTGCAGTGTGTTACTGTGTCACTGGTCTCACTGGCTTTCTTTACCTGGTATTGCGTGACTGGTCGCACTGGGATGTTCAACTGGGTGCTGGGAGACTAAGCGGGTGGCATCCATATCGCGGGGTTGGTGCCGGGACATCATCACGCCGGACCAGCGAGACAGCGGTCGGGAGGATCGAGTGTGGGACACTGGGGGCTACAGCGTGGGACACACGTGCGGGCACCACGGCGGAGCGACGAGAGCGGGCACTGCAGAAGAGCAATTGTTCGTGTACTGGAGGCGGTATGCGAGCTACTGACGCGTGAGCGATGGGAGGTGGGGGGATCACGGGGACTCCTCACCGGGCTCGAGGCTGGGAGCCACACGAGGAGCACGGGGGGTACACGAGGGGCAGCGAGCTGGGGACTATCGGGCGCGGAAGTGGTGACACGGAGGGAGCACACGGGAGTGGGACCATCGAGGATGCGGTGGGGTCGGCACACAGAGGGAACTGACGGAGGTAGCCGTGGAATACTTGGGTCGAGATGCGAGGGGGAGCTACTGCGAGAGCGGAGGATTGTGCGGGAGGCTACTTGGGGGATCGATCGGGCGGAGCAGAGCATCTCGGAGAGGCAGTCAATCTGGGGGGATCAGTGGGAAACATGGGGAGACAATGGATGGGGCACCAATGCGCGGACGGGTTTCGGAGGACCATGTTGAGTTGGGACTAGGGGGACGGGCTCATCAGGACCCGCGCGGAGCGGACAGTTTGAGGATGCTGGTGAGCGATCAGCGAGCACGGTGACATACGCGCGTACGTAGGTTACTGTGTCACGTTTCCTACTGGCTGCGGGGAGACCGAGCGGGCTCGACAATGAAGGGGGTACACGGGTGCAACGGGTGATAGCGGCGAGCGATTGGGGCGCCCGACAGATACATGGCGACGGTGGAACATTCCCTGTGGGAGCGAGAAATGGTGTTCACTGTGTCTCACTTGTGGTTGTGTGTACCACTGAGCGCTGAACTGGGGTGGTACTCTAGGTCTCGAACTGGGGTGTTACGGTGGCTCAAATGGAGTTTCCCCACACGTGGTCTATGGGTTTTTCCCATACTGGGGTGCTCGGACTGGGTACTCCATTACTGGTTCGTCAGGCGGGTTGTCTGGTCACTGGGTCACTCAAACTGGGTTCCAATTACTGGGTCTCAACTGGTGTTACGGCGGGACATTGGGGACATGGGGAAACGGGAACACAGGGGACATTGGGGAAAATGGTGGGATGGGGGACACGGGTGGAGAGCAGTGAGTGGGGAACACGGGGAGTGGGACTGGGACATGGGACACGGACACGGGGGGAATGGTGGGGAACCGGGTGGAGAGGCAGGGACACGGGGATGGGGGACATTGGACCAAGGGGACATCGGGACTGGGGCGTGTGGGAACAAGGGGGACACGAGGATGTGGGGACCCAGGACACTGGGACCAGGGGACTCAGGGATTTGGTGGCCCAGGGGACCTGGCCAGGGGACCCCAAAGGGGACACAGGGCATGGGAAACAGAGGGGACCGGGGCGAGTATCTGCGGGGGAGTGGGGAACGGGACAAAAGTGACTTCAGGGGGACACAGGGAGTGGGATACAGGAGGGGACACAGGGCACGGGGGGCGGGGAGTGGGGACAACAGGGGACAAAGGTGACCCAGGAGAGAACAGGGCATATTGGGGACATAGGATTGGGGACCCCAGGGGACACAGGGAGTGAGGGCCCAGGGGACATGGGGACAAAGGGGACCCAGGGACAGCGCTTGTTGGGACACAGGACAGCGCTTGGCCACAGGGACAGCACTGTGGCAAACTACGGGGACACAGGCAGCATGTGGCACACGGGGACAGGCTGTGGACATCGGGGCACAGCGCTGTTGCACACAGGGACAGGGGCACACGGGGACAGCGCTGTGGGCACACAGGACAGGGGACAGCACTGTGGCACACCAGGGGACAGCGCTGTGGCACAACGGGGGCCACCGGGGACAGCGCTGTGGCACACAGTGAACAAGGCAGCACGGGGATCAGCGCTGTGCACACGGGGGGCACACGGGACAGCGTGTGGCCACGGGGAACAGCATGTGGCACACAGGGCACACAGGACACAGCGCTGTGCACACAGGGGACAGGGCGCGCTGTGGCAACACCAGGGACAGCACTGTGGGACACGGGGAACAAGGGGACAAGGGGACACGGGGACAGCGCTGTGGCACACAGGACAGCGCTGTGGCACACAGGACAGCGCTGTGGCACACAGGGACAAGGGGACACAGGGACAGTGCTGTGGCACACAGGGACAGCGCTGTGGCACACAGGGACAGCGCTGTGGCACACAGGGACAGCACTGTGGCACACAGGACAGCGCTGTGGCACACGGGGACAGCGCTGTGGCACACAGGGACAGCGCTGTGGCACACAGGGACAGCACTGTGGCACACGGGGACAGCGCTGTGGCACACAGGGACAAGGGGACACAGGGACAGCGCTGTGGCACACAGGGGACACAGGGACAGCACTGTGGCACACAGGACAGCGCTGTGGCACACAGGACAGCGCTGTGGCACACAGGGGACACAGGACAGCGCTGTGGCACACAGGACAGCGCTGTGGCACACAGGGGACACAGGACAGCGCTGTGGCACACGGGGACAGCGCTGTGGCACACGGGCACACGGGGACAGCGCTGTGGCACACAGGACAGCGCTGTGGCACACAGGGGACACAGGACAGCGCTGTGGCACACAGGACAGCGCTGTGGCACACAGGGACAAGGGGACACAGGGACAGTGCTGTGGCACACAGGGACAGCACTGTGGCACACAGGACAGCGCTGTCACCCCCCTGGCACCGGGCCGTGGGGCCCTCGTGGGCTCAGCCAGCAGCAGCACCTGGGGGCTCCTGAGCAGCGCCCGGGCCAGCGCCACCCCCTGTGCCTGTGCCCCGAGAGGGGACACCGCGGGGACACCGTGGGGACACTGAGGGGACACACAGGGACACCTCTGGGGACACCTCTGGGGACACACAGGGACACCGCGGGGACACCTCTGGGGACACACAGGGACACTGAGGGGACACACAGGGACACCGCGGGGACACCGCGGGGACACACAGGGACACACAGGGACACACAGGGACACCGCGGGGACACACAGGGACACCATGGGGACACACAGGGACACCGCGGGGACACCGTGGGGACACACAGGGACACCGTGGGGACACACAGGGACACACAGGGACACACAGGGACACTGCGGGGACACACAGGGACACACAGGGACACCGCGGGGACACCGTGGGGACAGCATGGGGACACAATGGGGACAGTGAGAGAATAGTGGCAGGGCCATGGTGAGGCTGGCTGGGGACACGGGATGGCAATGGGGACGTGCTGGGGACACGGGATGGCCATGGGGACGTGTTGGGGACACAGGGGTGGCAATGGGGACTGCTGGGGACACAGGGGTGGCTGTGGGAACTGCTGGGGACACGGGATGGCAATGGGGACACATTGGGGACACAGGATGGCAATGGGGACGTGCTGGGGACACAGGGGTGGCAATGGGGACGTGCTGGGGACACAGGGGTGGCTGTGGGGACACGTTGGGGACACGGGATGGCAATGGGGACGTGTTGGGGACACGGGATGGCAATGGGGACGCGTTGGGGACACGGGATGGCAATGGGGACGTGTTGGGGACAACAGGGTGGGCATGGGGACACAATGCAGAGGTTTGGGGACAGGGGGACAGCAGCAGGGGATGGATGGTGACCCAGGGGAGGCTGTCCCGCCCCCGGGGTGCCCCATCAGTGTCACTGTCCCCACAGAGCCCCGGGGGTGCCCGTCAGTGTCACCTGTCCCTGCAGAGCCCCGTAAGTGTCACTGGGTCCCCGGCATACGGGACACGCGTCAGTGAGGTACTGTCCTGGGGTGCCCGGCAGATTGTCAACTGAGCGAGTCCCCCGCAGGGCCCCGTCATGTCACAGTCCTGGGGTGCCCGTCCAGTGTCATCTGTCCCTGGGGAGTGCCCGTCAGTGTCACTGTACCGGCAGAGCCCCGTCAGTGTCACTGCCCCGGGGTGCCCAGTCAGTGTCATCTTTTTGTTTACTGTCCCCTGCAGGACCCGTCAGTGTCCACTGGTCCCCGCAGGCCCCGTCAGTGTACTGTCCCGCAGGCCCCTTCAGTCTCACTGTCCCCGCAGGGCCCCGTCAAGTGTCAGCTGTCCCTGGGCGGTGCCCGTCAGTGTCAAACTGTCCCCTGCAAAGCCCCGTCAGTGTCACCGTCCCGCAGGCCTCCGTCAGTGTCACTGTCCCCGGGGGTGCCCGTCAGTGTCCACTGTCCCGGCAGGGCCCGTCAGGTCCACTGTCCCGGGGGTGCCCCGTCAGGTCACTGTCGCCCGCAGGGGGGCCCCGTCAGTGTCACTGTCCCGCAGGGCCCCGTCATGTCACTGTCCCCGCAGAGCCCCGTCCAGTGTCACTGTCCCGCTAGGGCCGCCCGGGGGTGCCCGTCCAGTGTTCACTGTCCCCGCAGGCCTGCCGTCAGTGTCACTGTCCCGGAGGGCCCCGTCGGTGTCAACCTGTCCCGGCAGAGCCCCGTCAGGGTCACCTGTCCCCAGCAGGCCCCGTCATTGTCACTGTCCCCGCAGAGCCCCGTCAGTAGGTGTCACGGTCCCGCAGGGCGGCCTCCGAGCGCGGCCTAGGCGCTCCCCGTTCAGCAGCACCGGCCCCCCCCGCCAAGGGGCGCCAGCACGGCCACGGCCCTGCCCGGTGCGCAGCGACAGCGACACCCCCTGGTGCGGGAACGGGATCGCAACCGGCACCGCCCCGGGTCCCGGGCAACCAGTGTGCCACCTTGTCCCCCCGTGTCCCCCCGTGTCCCCCGGCCACAATGACCCCCTGCCCCCCGTGTGTCCCCCATGTCCCCCCGTGGCCACAATGACCCGTCCCCACCGTGGCCCAGTGTCCCTTTGACCCCCCGTGCCCACGTGTCCCCATGTCCTCTCCCATGTCCCCATGTGACAATGGCCAGCCCCCAGAAGAGACTGACCACTCACTGACCACACATCACTGAGCGATCACTGACTGCGTACTGACCATTGCGACTGACCACGTCAACTACCACGTCACTGACCACTCACTGACCACTCACTGAGCATCACTGACGCCAGTCAACTGACCTGCCCACTGACCACATGCGACCACTCAGTGACCATTGAAGTGACCAACGACCATTCCGATGGACACCCCCCTCTGTGGACGACTGACTGACCACCGTGACTGACCAAACCTGAACCAATCCACTGACCACTGAGTGAACCACTGAGTGACCAGCTGAGTGACCACTGAGTGATACTGGAGTGACCAAAACCACTGACCAAACTCACCTGACCACCCCACTGACCATCAACTGACACTCACTGCCACTGAAGTGACCACTCCACTGACCCCACCCCTGACCACGCCATTGACCGTCCACTTGACCATCACTGAACCACTGAGTGACCAACCCCCTGGGAACCCACACGACCACCCCACTGACCAACTACTGACAACCTGACCCCGCCTCAGTGACCAAACTGACCCCATGAAGTGACCAGCTTGACCGACTCATTGCCCCTTGACCCCACCCGGTGACACTTGACCCCCCGTGGAGGGGGCGTGGCCTGTAAATTATGAATAAAGTGCTCTTAATTAAACGGAATTAATGAAACGACTGATGAGTGGTTATTGGATGACGTCATTGGGGGCGGGGCCCAAGAAATGGGAGGGGACAGCGGGGCCGCCCCTCCCCCACCCCTCCCGGGTGCCCCCTCCCAATTAATTAAACAACTCATTAGGGTAATAATTTAATTTAGACTAGATTTAAATCTACTTAATAGATGTATAAAATGCATAATTATAATTTGAGATTTATAATAATACTAAAACTAGTTTAAAATAATAATTTAACAATAACTTAAAGGATAATTAAAGTCATTTTAAGTAAACATCTTAATCATAATAATTTCATATGTAATTTAATTTATATAAAACAAAGCTAGTTTAAATAATAATAATAATAAATTTAAAAGGGTAAGTTAAGTAAAATTTAAGTAAACATCTTAATGATAATAATTTCATATGATAATTTCAATTTATAAAAACTAAAAGCTAGCTTTATAATAATAATTTAATAAATATTAAAGGGTAAATTAAGTAATTTAAGTAATAAATGGAATAATAATTCATTTTCAATACTAAATTTTATAACAGGTATTTAGAATACAATTATGATAATTATATATAATTATTAATATATTAATAGTATATTGGTATATTATATAATTTTTAGTTGGGATTTAAAAAAATAAACATATTTATATTATAATAAAAATATATATTTCAATTCACAATAAGTAAGAACAAACTTCATCATTATTAAAGTTATTGAAATTAATTTAAAGTTTATTTGAAGGAAGCAGGAGAGCCCAGAAAATGTCAGGAATAATTTCTGGAGGGGTGAAAGATTCCAATTTTGGGGTTTTAGCCCCTTTCAGGGTGTAATTCCTGCCAGCGAGGCCTCCTGGGAATCGTTCAGAGCCACGGTCAGGAGCATCGGGTTCCGGCGGCTGGAAAATCGGGAATTTCGGGATTTGGCCCCAAAATCCGGGAATTTGGGAAGTCCCAAAATTGGGATTATTGGGGAATTGATTGGGAAATTATTGGGAATTGATTGGGGAATTATTGGAGATTTTCTGGGTATTTTTTGGGGAATTATTGGGTATTTTTTGGGGAATTATTGGGGGATTATTGGGAAATTATTGGAGATTTTTGGGAGGTTTTTTTTGGGAATTATTGGAGAATTATTGGGGAAATATTGAGGAAATATTGGGGAATTATTGGGGAATTATTGGAGATTTTTTTGGTATTTTTTTTGGGAATTATTGGAGAATTATTGGGGAAATATTGAGGAAATATTGGGGAATTTACAGGGAATTTTGAGGGAATTTTGGGGGATTTTTGGGGAATTATTGGGGAATTATTGGAGATTTTTTGGGTATTTCTTTGGGAATTATTGGGGAATTGTTGGGGATTTTTTGGGAATTATTGGGGATTTTTGGGGGGAATTATGGGGATTTATTGGAAGATTATCAGAGAATTATTGGAGATTTTTTCAGTATTTTTTGGGGAATTATTGGGGAATTGGTGGAGATTTTTTCGGTATTTTTTTGGAATTGTTGGAGAATTATTGGGGAAATGTTGAGGAAATATAGGGGAATTTACAGGGAATTTGGGGGGAATTATTGGGAATTACTGGAGAATTTTGGGGGATTTCTTTGGGAATTTTTTGGGAGAATTACTGGGGAATTATCGGGATTTGTTGGAGGATATCAGGGAATTATTGGAGATTTTTTCAGTATTTTTTTAAGAAATATTGGGAAATTATTGGGGAATTATTGGAGATTATTGGGGTTTTTTTTTTTAATTATTGGAGAATTATTGGGGAAATATGGAGGAAATATTGGGGAATTTACAGGGAATTTTGGGGGATTTTTGCGGAATTATTGGGGAATTATTGGGAGATTTTTTGGGTAGGTTTTTGGGAATTATTGGAGGATTAATGGGGGATTATGGGGAAATCATCGGAGATTTTTTGGGTATTTCTTTGGGAATTATTGGGGAATTATTGGAGATTTTTTGGGGATTTTTTGGGGCAATTACTGGGGAATTAGGGGGATTTATTGGAGGATTATCCGGGAATTATTGGAGATTTTTTGGGGTTTTTTGGGGAATTATTGGGAAATTATTGGAGTTTTTTGGGGTTTTTCGGAAATTAACAGAGAATTATTGGGGAAATATTGAGGAAAGATTGGGGAATTAACACGGAATTTTGGAAAATTATTGGGGAATTATTGGAGATTTTTTGGGGGTATTTTTTGGGAAATTATTGGGGAATTATTGGAAAATAATGGAGGAATTATTAGGGAATTATTGGGGAATTATTGGGGAAATATCAGGGAATTACTGGGAAATTATTGGGGGATTAATGGGAGATTATTGGGGAATTATTGGGGAATTATTGGAGATTTTTGGGGGAATTATTGGGGGATTATTGGAAAATTATGGAGGAATTATTAGGGAATTATCAGGGAATTACTGGGAAATTATTGGGGGATTAGTGGGAGATTATTGGGGAAATATTGGGGAATTATTGGAGATTTTTTGGGGTTTTTTTTGGGAATTATTGGAAAATTATTGAGGAATTATTAGGGAATTATTGGGGAATTATTGGGGGATTATGGGGAAATCATTGGAGAATTTTGGGGTATTTTTGGGAATTATTGGAGATTTTTGGGGGAATTATTGGGGGATTATTGGGGAATTATTGGAGATTTATTGGGGGAATATTGAGGGGTTATCGGGAATTATTGGAGATTGTTTTGGAATTTTTGGGGGGGATTTTTTTGGGGATTATTGGGGAATTAGAGAAATATAATATAATATAATATAATATAATATAATATAATATAATTTAATATAATATAATGTAATGTAATGTAATGTAATGTAATGTAATGTAATGTAATGTAATGTAATATAATATAATATAATGTAATGTAATATTCTATTCTATTCTATTACATATTATATTCTATTACATATTATATTATATTATCTTTTATTATATTATATATTATATATTATATATTATATATTTTATATTATACATTATACATTATACATTATACATTATACATTATACATTATACATTATACATTATACATTATATATTATATATTATATATTATATATTATATATTATATATTATATATTATATATAATGTATAATTTATAATGTATAATTTATAATGTATAATATATATTGCTATATATTATACATTATAAATGATACATTACATATTTTACATAATATAATTACCCAATCAAAATATATTACATAATAAAATGACATAAATTACATCATAAAACATATTACATAATTATATAATGAGATACAACAACATATAGCATAATTATGTAATTATTATATATTAAATATAAAATATTGAATATATAATAACATAGAGTATATTAAATTATATATTAAATATACAATAAAATAGAGTATATTAAATTATATACTAAACATTAAAAAATATTCTTTATATTATATAAATAGATTTACATGCATAATTCCAGATTAACAACTCCACCTTAAAATGCACAAAAATTCAAATTATTTCTATTTTTTTGACCTAAAAACCCCGAAATCAATGAAATTTTCCCCATTTTTTACCTGAACCAGGTGTTGTTGGCCGGGAGCTGCTGGGGGAGGACGAGGCCGCCGCGGATGTGGAGGTTGATGTGACCCAAAGGCGCCGGAAAGTTCCGGAACTGCCGGCGGAACCCGACCTCCTCATCCTGGGGAATATGAAAAAAAAAAAAACCATAAATTCATGAATATTTATGAGTATTTAAATTAGTAAATTTGAATTCGTCAATGGTTAGAGAGGCAGGTGACAAATCGAGGGAAAATTACAAAAAAATGATAAAAAATGGACAAAAAATGGGCAAAAATTGGAAAGAAATAGGCCAAAGAATGGATAAAGTTCTTAGAAATGACAAAAAATTGACCAAAAATTGACCAAAAAATTGACAAAAGGGGCAAAAAAGGGGCAAATGGACAAAAGTTATAGAAAAATGATATAATTTTACCAAATTGGACAAAAATAGGAAAAAAGAATCGCCAAAAATATTACAATATGGGCAAAAAGTTATAGAAAGATGAAAAAAAATGCCCTAAAAAACAGGATAAAAATTATAGAAAATGGCAAAGTGACAAATATTGACAAAAAATGGACCAAAAATTGGACGTAAAAATGGACAAAAATAAAAAAAAGTTACTGAAAGTGACAAAAAAATTGACCAAATTAGAACTAAAAATAGGAAAAATTGATTAAAAACTACAAAAAATGGGGCAAAAAAGTTATAGAAAAATGACAAAAAATGCCTAAGAAAGGACAAGAAATTATAGAAAAATGGCAAAAATTGACAAAAAATGACAAAAAAACTGACCACAAAAAAAGGACAAAAAGGGTTTAAAAAATGGACAAAAAAATTATAGAAAAAGGTCAAAAAATTGACAAGAAAATGAGCAAAAAAATGGACAAATGGCAAAAAGCCAATAAAAAGCCAAACAAAAGGACAAACATTTATTAGAAAAATGACAAGAAGAGACAAAATTGCAAAAATGGGAGAAAATTTACAGAAAATGACAAAAATGGACAAAATATGGAAGAAAAGTTATTTTGTAAATGACATAAATAGACTAAAAAAGGGAAAAATAGGAAAAAATATTAGGAATAAAATACCAAAAAAAGTACCAAAAAATGGGCAAAACATTAAAATAAAACAAAATGGGACAAAAAAAATTACAAAAGAATGGACAAAAAATGGGTAAAAATGGGCAAAAATTATAGGAAAAATGACAAAAAATTGATCACAATTGGACCAAAAAGTAGGAAAAAAATGGGACAAAAATATTACAAAAAAATATGGGCAAAAAAGTTAGGGAAAATGACAAAAAAATGCCCTTGAAAAAGGACAAGAAATTATAGGAAAAATGGGAAAAGTTGACCAAAAAATTGGGTAAAAAATAGGACAAAAATTATTCAAAAATGACAAAAAATTGACCAAAACTTGGGACTAAAATAGGGAAAAATGGATAAAAACTTACAAAAAATGGGCAACAAATTATAAAAAATTGATAGAAAAAATTGACCAAAATTGGACCAAAAAAATAGGGAAAAATGGAGCGTCCAGGCTCCAAATCTTGCCATAAAAAATTACAGTAACATAAAATAACAATTACGAAAAGGATCTAAAATGGACAAAAAATGGACAAAAATTTTAAAAAAAATTACAAAAAAGGACAAAAATTATAGAAAAATGGACAAAAAATTATTAGATAATGGACAAAAAAGGTACAAAAAAAAAACCGAAAAAGGACAAATTTTTATAGAAAAATGGACACAAAATGGCACCAAAAATTTATCAAGAAATGGAAAAATGATAGACAAATTACCAAAAAATATGGATAAAAATGACAAATAAGAAAGGCCAAGAAATTCGTGAAAAACACAAAAAAGTTTGACCAAAAATAAGGGCAAAAATGTACAAATTAAAAAAAAATATTCAAACAAAGTACTGAAAATGGACAAAGCTTTTTTAAAAAAAGGACAAGAAATGGACAAAAATTTACCAAAAAAGGACAAAAATMGAGAAAACATTACCAAAAAGAAGGACAACATTTAAATCATTAAAATKGTKAATTAAATAAATTAAATAAAATTAATTTAAATTAATTTAAATGTAAATTTTTTTCCCCTCACTATCGCCCCCTCCTGGACAGGGCTGGTAAATGCCCCTCCTCAAAATTAACCATCAATAATTAACCATCAATAATTACCCATTAATCGTTAATGAGCAAAAATTAACCATAATTAATTAATCACTAATAGCTAAATTTTTCCATTAACAATTAAAATTAATCAACTATTGATCATTTTAAATTATAAGAATGAATTCTAATTATGATATAAATATTATTTTAAAATTACTACAAATAATAACATTTAAATTAAAATATTTATTAATTAATGAAATGGTAATAAATAAATATAAATAGAAAATAAATATTAAAATATTAAYTATTAATTAATTAAGTTAATTAATTGCTGGGAACGCACGGTGTGGAAGTCGAACCAGCGSGCGTCGGGCAGGTAGGCGCGCACCTCGCTCACGCCCTACGAAGGAACATTT
>NDFG01000466.1:94130-105432 GCA_002167245.1 Sporophila hypoxantha
TTGGGTTGAAAAACGGGGATTTTGGGTCAGTGGGTAAAAAATGGCGATTTTTGGTAAAGGGGAGGAAATGGGGATTTTGGGTTAGGGGGAAAATTGAGGGTTTGGATAATGGGGTGAAAAATGGGGATTTTGGGTCATTGGGTGAAAAGTTTATGGTTTTGGTCATGGAGGGAAAATTGAGGGGTTTGGGTTTGGGGTGAAAACCAGAAATTTTTGGTGAAAAATGGAGATTTTGGACTTTGGGTGAAAAATGGCAATTTCAGGGTTTGGGATGAAACCCAGGAATTTTGGGTAATTAACTGGGTAATTAATGGGTAATTGGGCAATCTGTTGGTGCCGCGACAGCGAGGCGAAGGTGGAGTTCCAGGCCACCGGATCCTGCCGCTGGAACGAGGCGAAAAAACGGGATTTTGGGTCACTTGGGGAAAAATCACAATTTTGGGTTTTGGGGGCAAAACGGGGATTTGGGTTATTGGGTGAAAATTTGAGGGATTAGGTTTTGGGGTGAAAAATGGCAATGTTGGGTCATTGGGGAAAAATTGATGATTTTGGGTCATTGGGTGGAAAATGGAGGGTTTGGGTTTTGGGGTGAGAAATGGCGATTTTGGGTCATTGGGAAAAAAATTGAATTTTGAATAATTTGGTGAAAAGGTGGGGGTTTGGGGTGAAAAATGGGGATTTTGGGTTTTGGGGTGAAAAACGGGGATTTTGGGTCATTGGGTAAAAAATGGAGGTTTGGGTTTTGGGGTGAAAAATGGGGATTTTGGGTCATTGGGTGAAAATTTGAGGGATTAGGTTTTGGGGTGAAAAATGGCAATTTTGGGTCATTGGGGAAAAAATTGAATTTTGAGTAATTGGGTGAAAAAGTGAGGGTTTGGGGATTGGGGTGAAAAATGGAGATTTGGGGTCATTCAGTGAAAAATCACTATTTTGGGTCACTGGGTAAAAAAATGGGGATTTTGGATTTTGGGGTTAAAAATGGGGATTTGGGGTCATTGGGTGAAAAATGGAGGATTGGGGTTTGGGTTGAAAAACGGGGATTTTGGGTCATATCCCATCATTTCCATAGTTTTCATATTTTCCCACAGTATTTCCCGAAGTATTTTCAGAATTTCCATCTATTTTCCTATTATTTTCCTGAATTTATTTCTCACTATTAAATCCCCTATTTCCCCATATTTCCATATGTTCCCATTTTCCCCTTTTTTTCCTTTTAAATTTTCCCCATTATTTCCGCTTATTTCTCCATATTTCCCATTATTTTTTCCGTATTCTTCCTTTTTTTCTATATTCCATTATTCTAATATTTCCCAATTATTTTTCCCAATTTCCATTTAATATTTCCCCTTTATTCCCAGATACAAGCAACAGCGACACGGTGCGCGAAATTCTCCCACAAAATTTCCAGTTTGGGACCTTTTTTCCCCCAGAATTTGCCATTATATTTTCCCATTATTTCCCTTTATTTTCCCATCTTTTCCTTATTTCCACTTCCCCATCATTTCCCATTATATTTTCATTTTTTCTTTATTTCCATATTTCTGCCAATTTTCCCATTATTTCATTCATTCCCTTATTCTTTCTTACATATTTTCCCAATATTTCCTTTTATTTTCCCAGTATTTTCCCTTTATTTCCCACTTTCCCGATTTATCTTCCATCTAATTTCTATTTTCTTTTATTTTCCAATTTATTTTTCATATTTTCCCTTATTTCTCATATTTTTCCTTTATTTCCCAATTATTCCCCATTATTTTCCATTATATTTCATTTTTCCTCTTATTCTCATATTTCTGACCATATTTCCATTTATTTTCCGTCATTCCCATGATTTCTTCATATTTTCCCATCTTTCCCTTATTTCCCATTATATTCATTTTTCTCTTTATGTCCAATTATTTTCATATATTCCCTTTTTCCCGTTTTTCCGTTGTCCCCACTTTTTCCCCGTATATTTCACATTTTATTTTCTTTTTCTTAATCATTTCTCCTATTGTTCTGCCATTTTGACTCAAGATCATGTCCATTCCAATTTCTTCATATGTGTCCATTTTCCTCTTATTTCCCAACTTTCCCTTATTCCCATATATTTTTCATTTTTCTCTTTATTCCCATATTTTCCATTTATTCCCGCATCATTTCCCATTATTTTTGCATATTTCAACAATATTTCCTGAATATTTCCCATTATTTTCCTTTTCTAATTTTCCCCCTTATTTCCTTTAAATCCCATTTATTTCCCTATTTCTCCATAATTTCCCATTATTTTTTTCAGTTATTTTTCCCTTTTTTCCACATTTCCCATATTTCTCATATGTTCCTCTTTTATTTCCCAATTTCAACTTTTACTTTCCCATTTTTCCCTTTATTCCTTAATATTTTTCCCATTTCCCATATTTTTCCGTTTATTTCCCACTTTCCCCATATTCTTCCCATTTTATTTTCATTTTTCTCTGTATTTCCCATAATTTCCATTTATTCCATCATTCCATATTTTTCATTATTTTCCCTTATTTTCTCATTATTTTCCTTTAATCTTCCCCACTTTTCCCCATTATTCCATTATATTTTCATTTTTTCTTTATTTCCCATTTTTTCCCTTTATTTCCCCATTATTCCCCATTTATTTTTCAATTTTTCCCTGTTCATTTCCATATTTTCCCCATAGTTTTTGCCCATAATTTTCCCTTACCCTCAAATTTCACCCAGTTACGAAAATTTCCCATTTTTCCCCAAAACCCAAACCCATCCATTTCTCCTCATGACCCAAACCTGATACATTTTTTCACCCCATGACACAAACCCTCATTTTTTATCCAATTACTCAAAATTCAATTATTTTCCCCAATGAACCAAAATGTGATTTTTCACCGGAATGACCCCAAAATCCCCATTTTTTCACCCCCAAAAACCCAAACCTCTCCATTTTTCACCCAATGACCCAAAATCCCCATTTTTCACCCCATTAATCCATCAACGCCTTCAATGTTTCCCCATAACCCAAATACCCCCATTTCCTCCCCTTACCAAAAATCGCCATTTCTGTTTTTACCACTGCACCCAAATTCCCCGTTTTTCAACCCAAACCCCAGATCCTCCGATATTTTCACCCAATGACCCCCAATCCCCATTTTTAACCCCAAAATTCCAAAATCCCCATTTTTTTTACCGCAGGGGACCCAAAGATAGTGATTTTTCGACTGAATGACCCAAATCTCATTTTTCACCCCATCCCCAAACCCTTCACCTTTTTCACCCAATTACTCAAATCAATTTTTTTCCCCAATGACCCAAAATTGCCATTTTTCACCCCAATAACTAAATCCTATCAAATTTTCACCAATGACCCAAAATCCCCATTTTTTCACCCCAAAACCCAAACCTCCATTTTTTACCAATCGACCAAAATCCGTTTTTCACCCCAAAACCCAAAACCCCATTTGTTTCACCCCAAACCCCACCTTTTCACAAAATTATTTTTTTTCCAAAAAATTCAATTTTTTTTTTTTGTTTTTCCAAATGACCCAAATCGGCCCATTTCTTCACCCCAAACAACCAAACCCTCCATTTTTCCACCAATGACCCAAAATCATCAATTTTTTCCCCAGATGACCCAACATTGCCATTTTTTCAGCCCCAAATACCTAATCCCTCAAATTTGTCACCCAATAACCCATAATCCCCGTTTTTGCCCCCAAAACCAGAATGTGATTTTTCCAGAGTGACCCAACAATCCCGCAATTTTTTCGCCTGTGTCCAGCGGCAGGATCCGGTGGCCTTGGAACTTCCACCTATCGCCTCCTTCTGCTGTGCGCCGGCACCAACAGTGCCCAATTACCCAGTTAATTACCCAGTTATTACCCAAAATTCCTGGTTTCATCCCAAAACCCTTGAAATTGCCCAATTTTTTGACCCAAAGTCCAAAAGTCTCATTTTTCACAAAAATTTGCGGTTCTTTCACCCCAAACCAAACCCCTCAATTTTCCCTCCATGACCCAAAACCATAAACTTTTCACCCAAGTGACCCAAATCCCCATTTTTCACCCCATTATCCAAACCCTCAATTTTCCCCCTAAACCCAAAATCCCCATTTCCTCCCCTTTAACCAAAAATCGCCATTATATTTTACCCACTGACACCCCAAAATCCCCGGTTTTCAACCCAAACCCCAATCCTCCATTTTTTCACCCACTGACCCCAAATCCCCATTTTAACCCCAAAACCCAAAGTCCCATTTTTTTATCCAGTGATCCAAAATTTGATATTTCCACCGAATGAACCCAAAAATCCACCATTTTGCACACCCCAATAACCCAAAACCCTCACTTTTTTCAGCACAATTTACTCAAAATGTCAATTTTTCCCCAATGATCCAAAATTAGCCATTTTCACACCCAAACATCATAATAGCCCTTCAAAAATTTTCAAACCCAATACCAAAATCCCCATTTTTAACCCAAAACCCAAATGCCATTTGCCCCAAAACCCAAAATTGCGATTTTTCCCCATACTGACCAAAATCCCATCGTTTTTTCGCCCGGTCCAGCCCAGGACCGATAAGTGCTATACTGGACACGTCCACCTTCGCCTCGGTGTCGCGCCGCGTCTCTGCCGGACTGCGTGTACCGCCTGCTGCCGGCTGTCTCTACTCGCTGCGTGCTCGCGCCACGCCCGTGCGACACCGTCGTGCGCCTCTGTGCAAACGAGTGAGCTCCAAATCACGCTTTCCAGCCCAAAACATTACTTTTCACACCAACAAAATGCCTTTTTCGCCCCAAGAAATCATCATTTTTCACCCCGAATTCCCGCTTTTCCACCCTAAATTCACCTCAAAAAATCCCCTTTTTTCCACCCCAAAATTACCATTCTTTGCCCCCAATAAATCGCACATTTTTTATCCACTCCAAAATCCCTTTTTGGGCCCCAAGAATCCCCTCCTTTTTCCCAAAACCACCTTTCCTTTCCACCCCAAAAATAATTCATCTTTCACCCCAAAAATCTCTCTATATATATCGGACTAAAACGTTTTAAGTTAAGAAGTCATTTCTCAGCCCCAACAATTGCCTTCTATTTTTGCGCGCACCAAAATCACCATTTTTCACCTCCAAAATTGCCCTTTTTCACCCCAAAAAAAAATTCACCTTTTTTTCACCCAAAATCGCCTCTTTTTTTGGGCCCCCAAAATTGCCTTTTTTTTTTGCCCAAAAATCGCCATTTTTTCACCCCAAAATCGCCTCGTTGCACCCCAAATGCGGCTCGGCGTGTACCGCCTGCTGCCTCTCTTACTCGCTGCTGGCTCCGCCCTGGTGTGCCGGGTATCTACTGGAGTGAGCATGGGATGCCAGCAGAAGAGTGCACACAATGGTTTTTGTTTCCCTTAGGCACCCAGCAGCAGCACCCAGTGAATGAGCAGCTCCCCTGACAGCCGAAGCTGGGGATGTCCCAGGGATCAGGCAGGTGCTCTGGAGTGAAGAATAACCTATACGCCCTACTGGCATGCACCCACAAAGTGGGGAGCAATTCATGATTCTGTAACCAGCCCTCATTCTTCTTCATTTTTGCACCACTTTACGCCTTAAAAGCAGCTGTGAAGAGTTTACAGTGCAGGCGTGAGTGTTGAGGCAGGAGCCAAGTGTGAGCCTCTCCTGTCCAGGAGCACTTTCTGCCTAGGATCTGTTGGCACTTCACCATTCTATGCCAATGATAACTCCTCTGCTAGCCTGCAGGCATACACCCCCTGCCCCTGAAAATGTCGGAGCAGGGCTTGCAAGGGAGCTTGCACCCTGCGCAGAGAGATCCTTCTAGTTTCACCTACTCATTTCTTCCTTCCTTCAGTACTTCATGGTATGCAATGGTCTTAAGGCAATTTGCACTTCTTCTTGGAAAGCATTGAGGTCCCCTTCTTTGACAGGACTGAGAAGAATTAATTTTCATTTAAAATACCAGCTGTCAACCCCAGATGGTGCATACCATCTACATCTGCAGCGCAATTTTCTTTTCAGAAAACAAGGCATCCTGTGTTGCTCTGGAATCTCTAAAATTGCAAGATTATTGTTTTTAAAATAAACAATAATGTAGTTCAAAAAAGACACTGGTTCAACAAATAACAAAAAAACAGCCCTATAATTCCTGTTGTACCATTCGCGCTAAAAAGCAGGACTATCTTATAGACAAAAGTTTCATCTCTGTATATGTTAGCCTTCAGACTGTCATTTCACAACACGCGTGTCCCAAATATCCATGTCAGATGCAGGAGATGTTTGATGAGTAATTACTTACGACCTAGGACTCACATAACACCGAGACAAATATCGAGTGAATACATAATTTTGCTCTCACATCTAAGTCAAGTCATTGGTCCCATTACTGGGAACACTATACATAACAATTGTTGTCCACAGTGGCTTCTTTTTGTGCTCTAAAAATGATCTTCACGGTTTCATTTCCATTTAATATTTCCCTTTATTGCCCAGATACAGCAACAGCGACACGGTGCGGAAATTTGCTCCCACAACAATTTCCAGTTTTGGGGACCCTTTTTTCCCCCAGAATTGTGCCATTATATTTTCCCATTATTTCCCTTTATTTTCCCATCTTTTCCTTTTTCCCACTTTCCCCATCATTTCCCATTATATTTTCATTTTTCTTTATTTCCATATTTCTGCCATATTTTCCCATTATTTCATCATTCCTTTATTTTCTTCATATTTTCCATATTTCCTTTTATTTTCCCATATTTTCCCTTTACTTTCCCACTTTCCCATGTATTTCCCATCTCATCAATTTCATTTTTCTCTTTATTTTCCAATTATTTTTCATATTTCCCTTATTTTCTCATATTTTCCTTTATTTCCATTGATTCCCCATTATTTTTCCATTTAATATTTTCATTTTTCCTCTTTAATTCTCATATTTCTTGCCAGTATTTTCCATTTATTTTCCGTCATTTCCCATTATTTCTTCATATTATTCCATGTTTTCCCTATTTCCCATTATATCATTTTTCTCTTTATGTCCAATTATTTTTAATATATTCCTTTTTCCCGTTTTTTCCTTTTGTTTCCCCACTTTTTCCCCGTATTTTCATTCTTTTATTTTTTTTTCTTTAATTCCATATTCTGCCTATTTTCCCATTTGTGACGTTTCACAGATCATGTTCCATTAATTTCTTCATATTTTGTGTATTGTTCCTTATATTTCCCACTTTTCCCATTATTCCCACTATATTTTTCATTTTTCTCTTTATTTCCCATATTTTCTTTATTCCCCATCATTTCCATTATTTTTTGCATATGTTTCACATATTTCCTGAATATTTCCTTTATTTTCCCTTTTCTAATTTTCCCCTTTATTTCCTTTATATTTCCCATTATTTCCCTGTATTTCTCCATAATTTCCCATATTTTTTTATATTTCCCTTTTTTCCACATTTCCCATTATTTCTATATTTCCTTTTTATTTTCCCATATTTCACTTTTATCTTTCCCATTTTTCCCTTTATTTCCTTAATATTTTTCCCATTTCCCATATTTTTCCGTTTATTTCCCACTTTCCCCTATTTTCCCATCTTTATTTTCATTTTTCTCTGTATTTCCCATAATTTCATCTTATTGCCATCTTTCCATTATTTTTCATATTTTCCCTTATTTTCTCATTGTCTTTTCCTTTATTTCCCACTTTTCCCCATTATTCCATTATATTTTCATTTTTTCTTATATTTCCCATTTTTTCCCTTTATTTCCCCCAATTATTCCCCATTATTTTTCAATTTTTCCCTTTCATTTCCATATTTTCCCCCATAGTTTTTGCCCATAATTTTCCGCTTTACCCTCAAATTTCACCCAGTTACCAGAAAATTTCCCATTTTTCCCCAAACCCAAACCCTCATTTCTCCTCATGACCCAAACCTGATACATTTTTTCACCCCATGACACATAACCCTCATTTTTTATCCAATTACTCAAAAATTCAATTTTTTTTCCCCAATGAACCAAAATGTGATTTTTCACCGAATGACCCCAAAATCCCCATTTTTTCACCCAAAACCCAAAACCTTCCTTTTTCATCCCAATGACCCAAAATCCCCATTTTCACCCATTATCCATCAACGCCTTCAATGTTTCCCGATAACCCAAATCCCCATTTCCTCCCCTTACCAAGAATGGCGCCATTTTTTACCACTGACCCAAATCCCCGTTTTTCCAACGCCAAAACCCCAGATCCTCCGTATTTTCACCCATGACCCCCAATCCGCCATTTTTAACCCCAAAATCCAAATCCCATTTTTTTTACCCAGGACCCAAAGATAGTGATTTTTCGACTGTAATGCCAAATCTCCATTTTTCACCCATCCCCAAACCCTTCAACGCTTTTTCACCAATTACTCAAATTCAATTTTTTTCCCAATGACCCAAAATTGCCATTTTTTCACCCCAATACTAAATCCTATCAAATTTTTCACCAATGACCCAAATCTCCCCATTTTTTCACCCCAAAACCCAACCTCATTTTTACCAGTCGACCAAATCGTTTTTCACCCCAAAACCCAAAATCCCCATTTTTTCACCCCCAAACCCCACCTTTTCACAAAAAAATTTTATTTTTTTTTTTTTCCAAAAAAATTTCCAATTTTTTTTTTTTTTTTTTTTTTTTTCCAATGACCCAAATCGGCCCATTTCTTACCCCCAAACCCAAGACCCTCCATTTTTCACCAATGCACCCAATAATCATCATTTTCCCCAGATGACCCAACATTGCCATTTTTCACGCCCCAAATACCTAATCCCTCAAATTTGTCACCAATACCCAATCCCCTTTTGCCCCCAAACCCAAATTGGTGATTTTTCCGAAGTGAACCCAAAATCCCGACCCAAATTTTTTCGCCTCGTGGTCCAGCGGCAGGATCCGGTGGCCTTGGACTCCACCTTCGCCTCGCTGGTCGCTGTGGCCGCGGCACCAACAGATGCCCAATTACCCATTAATTACCAGTTACTTACCCAAAATTCCGTGGGTTTCATCCCAAACCCTTGAAATTGCCAATTTTTCACCGCAAAGTCCAAAAGTCCTCATTTTTCACAAAAATTTGCTGGTTTTTTCACCCCAAACCAAACCCCTCAACTTTTCCCTCCATGAACCCCACAACATAATACTTTTCACAGTGACCCAAAATCCCCATTTTCACACCCATTATCCAAAACCCTCAATTTTCCCCCTAACCAACATCCCATTTCCTCCCCTTTACCAAAAATCGCCATTTTATATTTTAGACCCCTCACTGACACACCCAAAATCCCCGGTTTTTCAACCCAAACCCCAATCCTCCATTTTTTTCACCACTGACCCCAAATCCCATTTTAACCCCAAAACCCAAAGTCCCATTTATTTTATCCAGTGACTCCAAAATTTGATTTTCCACCGAATGAAACCCAAAAAATCCACCATTTTGCACACCCAATACACACCAAAACCCTCACTGTGTATATATCAAGCAAATTACTCAAAATTCAAATTTTTTCCCAGCAATGATCCAAAATTGCCATTTTCACACCACAAACAATAATACCCTCAAAAAAATTTTCAAAACCCAATACCAAAATTCCCCATGTTTAACCCAAAACCCAATGCCATTTTGCCCCAAATACCCAAAATTGCGATTTTATACCCAACTGACCAAAATCCGCAATCGTTTTTTCGCCCGGTTCCAGCGCCAGAGACCGGTGCCTGGAACGCCACCTTCGCCTCGGTTCGCGCCGGCTCTGCGGACTGCGGTACCGCCCTGCTGCCGGCTTGCTCTCTACTCGCTGCTGCTCGCGCCACGCCGCGTGCGACACCGTCGTGCGGCCTGTGACGAGTGAGCTCCAAATCACGCTTTCCAGGCCCAAATCATACTTTTCCACCAACAAATTGCCTTTTTCGCCCCAAACAATCATCATTGTTTTCACCCCGAATTGTCCCGCTTTTCACCCTAAATTCACCTCTAAATTCCCTTTTTTCACGCAAATAATTACCATTTCTTTGCCCCAAAAATCGCCTTTTTTTTTAACTCTCAAAATCGCGACTTTTTTTGAAGGCCCCAAAAATCCCCTCCCTTTTTTCCCCAAAACCACACTTTCTTTTCACCCCAAAATAATATTCTTATTCACCCCAAAAATCGCCTTTTGTCGGCGCAACCAAATCGCCCTTTTTAAGACCTGTAAAATGTTGCCTTTTCTCAGCCCAAAGATTGCCTTTTTTTTCCCGCGCACAAAAATCACCATTTTTCACCTCAAATATTGCCCTATTGTCACCCCAAAAAAAAATCCCTTTTTGTCACCCCAAAATCGGCCTCTTTTTGGGCCCCAAAATTGCTTTTATTGCCCAAATATATCGCCTTTGTCGACCCCCATCGCCTCTTTCACAACATGCGTGGCTCCGTACCAGCCCTGCTGCGCTGCCTCTATCGGCTGCTGCTCGCGCCCGCGCTCCGCTGCCGGCCACCGTCGTGCGGCCCCTCGCCGTGCCCGAGTGAGGTGCGCTCTTTTTTGGGCCCCAAAATCCGCCTCTTTTTCCCCAAAACCACATTTTTTTCCACTCCAAAAATAATCATCTTTTCACCCCAAAATCGCCTATTTTTTTCGGCGCACTAAAATCACCATTTTTCACTACAAATTTGCCCTTTTTGTCACCCCAAAAAAGTGCACTCTTTTTGGCACCCCAAATCATCTTTTTTTGGGCTCCAAAATCGCCTCTTTTTGGACCCCAAAATTGCTTTTTTTTTGCCCAAATACACTCGCCATTTTTCACTGTACCCCAAGAATTGCCTCATTTTAGGGCCCAAAATATGCCTTTTTTGCTAAAAATTGCATTTTTCAACCCACAAAATCGCCTCTTTTTAGGCCCCAAAATTGCCTTCCTTTTTTGCCCCCAAAAGCAAATCGCCTTTTGATCGACCCAAAAAATTCCGCCCCAAATTTATATCACAAATCCCCAGCAAATCCTATCCCTATAGACTAATGGGCTTACTCAAATACAATCCGCATGTTTGTCCAAACACACCACACACACAACTCCGCCCCAAAAATTTTTCAACATCAAGTCTGCACAAACCTCTTTATACTAGGTATGCTATAACCTCAAAATCCGCCCAGCTAATATATTATATGGGTAACACCCACGTCAGAGCACCTCCTTCTCTCACCACATAATAACCACCGCGCCCTCCCAGCCCAAGAATCCCATGCAAAACCAGGCCCCAAAAATCCCCATAAGAAAAACTGGACCAAGTTCAAATCCCCAAAAAACCTAGCCCAAAATCCCCCAAACA
>NDFG01000466.1:105457-120543 GCA_002167245.1 Sporophila hypoxantha
TGTTTGGGGGATTTTGGGCTAGGTTTTTTGGGGATTTGAACTTGGTCCAGTTTTTCTTATGGGGATTTTTGGGGCCTGGTTTTGCATGGGATTCTTGGGCTGGGAGGGCGCGGTGGTTATTATGTGGTGAGAGAAGGAGGTGCTCTGACGTGGGTGTTACCCATATAATATATTAGCTGGGCGGATTTTGAGGTTATAGCATACCTAGTATAAAGAGGTTTGTGCAGACTTGATGTTGAAAAATTTTTGGGGCGGAGTTGTGTGTGTGGTGTGTTTGGACAAACATGCGGATTGTATTTGAGTAAGCCCATTAGTCTATAGGGATAGGATTTGCTGGGGATTTGTGATATAAATTTGGGGCGGAATTTTTTGGGTCGATCAAAAGGCGATTTGCTTTTGGGGGCAAAAAAGGAAGGCAATTTTGGGGCCTAAAAAGAGGCGATTTTGTGGGTTGAAAAATGCAATTTTTAGCAAAAAAGGCATATTTTGGGCCCTAAAATGAGGCAATTCTTGGGGTACAGTGAAAAATGGCGAGTGTATTTGGGCAAAAAAAAAGCAATTTTGGGGTCCAAAAAGAGGCGATTTTGGAGCCCAAAAAAAGATGATTTGGGGTGCCAAAAAGAGTGCACTTTTTTGGGGTGACAAAAAGGGCAAATTTGTAGTGAAAAATGGTGATTTTAGTGCGCCGAAAAAAATAGGCGATTTTGGGGTGAAAAGATGATTATTTTTGGAGTGGAAAAAAATGTGGTTTTGGGGAAAAAGAGGCGGATTTTGGGGCCCAAAAAAGAGCGCACCTCACTCGGGCACGGCGAGGGGCCGCACGACGGTGGCCGGCAGCGGAGCGCGGGCGCGAGCAGCAGCCGATAGAGGCAGCGCAGCAGGGCTGGTACGGAGCCACGCATGTTGTGAAAGAGGCGATGGGGGTCGACAAAGGCGATATATTTGGGCAATAAAAGCAATTTTGGGGCCCAAAAAGAGGCCGATTTTGGGGTGACAAAAAGGGATTTTTTTTTGGGGTGACAATAGGGCAATATTTGAGGTGAAAAATGGTGATTTTTGTGCGCGGGAAAAAAAAGGCAATCTTTGGGCTGAGAAAAGGCAACATTTTACAGGTCTTAAAAAGGGCGATTTGGTTGCGCCGACAAAAGGCGATTTTTGGGGTGAATAAGAATATTATTTTGGGGTGAAAAGAAAGTGTGGTTTTGGGGAAAAAAGGGAGGGGATTTTTGGGGCCTTCAAAAAAAGTCGCGATTTTGAGAGTTAAAAAAAAAGGCGATTTTTGGGGCAAAGAAATGGTAATTATTTGCGTGAAAAAAGGGAATTTAGAGGTGAATTTAGGGTGAAAAGCGGGACAATTCGGGGTGAAAACAATGATGATTGTTTGGGGCGAAAAAGGCAATTTGTTGGTGGAAAAGTATGATTTGGGCCTGGAAAGCGTGATTTGGAGCTCACTCGTCACAGGCCGCACGACGGTGTCGCACGCGGCGTGGCGCGAGCAGCAGCGAGTAGAGAGCAAGCCGGCAGCAGGGCGGTACCGCAGTCCGCAGAGCCGGCGCGAACCGAGGCGAAGGTGGCGTTCCAGGCACCGGTCTCTGGCGCTGGAACCGGGCGAAAAAACGATTGCGGATTTTGGTCAGTTGGGTATAAAATCGCAATTTTGGGTATTTGGGGCAAAATGGCATTGGGTTTTGGGTTAAACATGGGGAATTTTGGTATTGGGTTTTGAAAATTTTTTTGAGGGTATTATTGTTTGTGGTGTGAAAATGGCAATTTTGGATCATTGCTGGGAAAAAATTTGAATTTTGAGTAATTTGCTTGATATATACACAGTGAGGGTTTTGGTGTGTATTGGGTGTGCAAAATGGTGGATTTTTTGGGTTTCATTCGGTGGAAAATCAAATTTTGGAGTCACTGGATAAAATAAATGGGACTTTGGGTTTTGGGGTTAAAATGGGATTTGGGGTCAGTGGTGAAAAAAATGGAGGATTGGGGTTTGGGTTGAAAAACCGGGGATTTTGGGTGTGTCAGTGAGGGGTCTAAAATATAAAATGGCGATTTTTGGTAAAGGGGAGGAAATGGGATGTTGGTTAGGGGGAAAATTGAGGGTTTTGGATAATGGGTGTGAAAATGGGGATTTTGGGTCACTGTGAAAAGTATTATGTTGTGGGGTTCATGGAGGGAAAAGTTGAGGGGTTTGGTTTGGGGTGAAAAAACCAGCAAATTTTTGTGAAAAATGAGGACTTTTGGACTTTGCGGTGAAAAATTGGCAATTTCAAGGGTTTGGGATGAAACCCACGGAATTTTGGGTAAGTAACTGGTAATTAATGGGTAATTGGGCATCTGTTGGTGCCGCGGCCACAGCGACCAGCGAGGCGAAGGTGGAGTCCAAGGCCACCGGATCCTGCCGCTGGACCACGAGGCGAAAAAATTTGGGTCGGGATTTTGGGTTCACTTCGGAAAAATCACCAATTTGGGTTTGGGGGCAAAAGGGGATTGGGTATTGGTGACAAATTTGAGGGATTAGGTATTTGGGGCGTGAAAAATGGCAATGTTGGGTCATCTGGGGAAAATGATGATTATTGGGTGCATTGGTGAAAAATGGAGGGTCTTGGGTTTGGGGGTAAGAAATGGGCCGATTTGGGTCATTGGAAAAAAAAAAAAAAAAAAAAAAAAATTGGAAATTTTTTTGGAAAAAAAAAAAAATAAAATTTTTTTGTGAAAAGGTGGGGTTTGGGGGTGAAAAAATGGGGATTTTGGGTTTTGGGGTGAAAAACGATTTGGTCGACTGGTAAAAATGAGGTTGGGTTTTGGGGTGAAAAAATGGGGAGATTTGGGTCATTGGTGAAAAATTTGATAGGATTTAGTATTGGGGTGAAAAAATGGCAATTTTGGGTCATTGGGAAAAAAATTGAATTTGAGTAATTGGTGAAAAAGCGTTGAAGGGTTTGGGGATGGGTGAAAAATGGAGATTTGGCATTACAGTCGAAAAATCACTATCTTTGGGTCCTGGGTAAAAAAAATGGGATTTGGATTTTGGGGTTAAAAATGGCGGATTGGGGGTCATGGGTGAAAATACGGAGGATCTGGGGTTTTGGCGTTGGAAAAACGGGGATTTGGGTCAGTGGTAAAAAATGGCGCCATTCTTGGTAAGGGGAGGAAATGGGGATTTGGGTTATCGGGAAACATTGAAGGCGTTGATGGATAATGGGTGAAAATGGGGATTTTGGGTCATTGGGATGAAAAAGGAAGGTTTTGGGTTTTGGGTGAAAAAATGGGGATTTTGGGGTCATTCGGTGAAAAATCACATTTTGGTTCATTGGGGAAAAAAAATTGAATTTTTGAGTAATTGGATAAAAAATGAGGGTTATGTGTCATGGGGTGAAAAAATGTATCAGGTTTGGGTCATGAGGAGAAATGAGGGTTTGGGTTTGGGGAAAAATGGGAAATTTTCTGGTAACTGGGTGAAATTTGAGGGTAAAGCGGAAAATTATGGGCAAAAACTATGGGGGAAAATATGGAAATGAAAGGGAAAAATTGAAAAATAATGGGGAATAATTGGGGGAAATAAAGGGAAAAAATGGGAAATATAAGAAAAAATGAAAATATAATGGAATAATGGGGAAAAGTGGGAAATAAAGGAAAAGACAATGAGAAAATAAGGGAAAATATGAAAAATAATGGAAAGATGGCAATAAGATGAAATTATGGGAAATACAGAGAAAAATGAAAATAAAGATGGGAAAATAGGGGAAAGTGGGAAATAAACGGAAAAATATGGGAAATGGGAAAAATATTAAGGAAATAAAGGGAAAAATGGGAAAGATAAAAGTGAAATATGGGAAAATAAAAAGGAAATATAGAAATAATGGGAAATGTGGAAAAAAGGGAAATATAAAAAAATATGGGAAATTATGGAGAAATACAGGGAAATAATGGGAAATATAAAGGAAATAAAGGGGAAAATTAGAAAAGGGAAAATAAAGGAAATATTCAGGAAATATGTGAAACATATGCAAAAAATAATGGAAATGATGGGGAATAAAGAAAATATGGGAAATAAAGAGAAAAATGAAAAATATAGTGGGAATAATGGGAAAAGTGGGAAATATAAGGAACAATACACAAAATATGAAGAAATTAATGGAACATGATCTGTGAAACGTCACAAATGGGAAAATAGGCAGAATATGGAATTAAAGAAAAAAAAATAAAAGAATGAAAATACGGGGAAAAAGTGGGGAAACAAAAGGAAAAAACGGGAAAAAGGAATATATTAAAAATAATTGGACATAAAGAGAAAAATGATATAATGGGAAATAGGGAAAACATGGAATAATATGAAGAAATAATGGGAAATGACGGAAAATAAATGGAAAATACTGGCAAGAAATATGAGAATTAAAGAGGAAAAATGAAAATATTAAATGGAAAAATAATGGGGAATCAATGGAAATAAAGGAAAATATGAGAAAATAAGGGAAATATGAAAAATAATTGGAAAATAAAGAGAAAAATGAAATTGATGAGATGGGAAATACATGGGAAAGTGGGAAAGTAAAGGGAAAATATGGGAAAATAAAAGGAAATATGGAAAATATGAAGAAAATAAAGGAATGATGAAATAATGGGAAAATATGGCAGAAATATGGAAATAAAGAAAAATGAAAATATAATGGGAAATGATGGGGAAAGTGGGAAAAAGGAAAAGATGGGAAAATAAAGGGAAATAATGGGAAAATATAATGGCACAATTCTGGGGGAAAAAAGGGTCCCCAAAACTGGAAATTGTTGTGGGAGCAAATTTCCGCACCGTGTCGCTGTTGCTGTATCTGGGCAATAAAGGGAAATATTAAATGGAAATAATGGAAAATATGGGAAATAAAGAGAAAAATGAAAATAGATTGGGAAATAAGGGGAAAAAGTGGGGGAATAAAGGGAAAATATGAGAAATTAGGGGAAAATATGAAAAAATAATGGGAAATTATGGGGAATAAATGGAAATTATGGGAAATAAAGAGAAAAATGAAAATATAATGGGAAATGATGGGAAAAAGTGGGGAAATAAAGGGAAAATATGGGAAAATAAGGGAATATATGAAAAATAATTGGAAAAAAAGAGAAAAATGAAAATATAATGGGAAAAAATGGGAAAAAGTGGGGAAATAAAGGGAAATATTGGAAAATATGAAGAAATAATGGGAAATGATGGGAAATAATGGGAAAATATGGCAGAAATATGGGAAATAAAGAAAAAAAATGAAAATATAATGGGAAATGATGGGGGAAAGTGGGAAATAAAGGGAAAATATGAGAAAATAAGGGAAAATATGAAAAATAATTGGAAATAAAGAGGAAAATGAAAATATAATGGGAAATAATGGGGAATAATTGGGAAATAAAGGGAAAATATGAGAAAATATGAAAAATAATTGGAAACAAAGAGAAAAATGAAAATATAATGGGAAATAAACCGAAAAAGTGCGGAAAGAAAGGGAAAATATGGGAAAATAAAGGGAAAATATGGGAAAATATGAAGAAATAATGGGAAATAATGGGAAAATATGGCAGAAATATGGGAAATAAAGAAAAAAATGAAAATATAATGGGAAATAATGGGAAAAAGTGGGAAATAAAAGGAAAATATGGGAAAATAAAGGAAAATAATGGGAAAATATTGGGGAAATAAAGGGAAAAAAGGCCAAACTGGGAATTTTGGGGCGGATTTACGCACCGAGTCGAGGTTGCCGTTGTGGTTGCGCGAGTAGGGGTAGAAGGCGCCGAGCTCCATCCAGCGGGCGCAGAGCTCGAACGAGGGCTCGCCGAAAAAGCCGCAGATGTCGGCCCCGGTCTGCCCCAAAAGCAGCCAAAATAGCAAAAAATAACGAGATAAAAATCCCATCAAAATGACATCAAAATCCCAAAAAATCCAGTCTAAAATCCCCAAAAAATGAGCCCAAAAATCCCATAACAATGACATCAATAATCCCATCAAACCCAGCCCCAAATCCCAAAAAATGAGCCCAAAAATCCCAGAAAAATGACAGCAATAATCCCAAAAAACCCAGCCCCAAATCCCCCCAAAAATGAGCCCAAAAATCCCAGAAAAAAGAGCCCAAAACCCCATAAAAATGAGATAAAAAATCCCATTAAAATGAACCTAAAATCCCATAAAAAAGAGCCCAAAATCCAATCAAAACCCAGCCCCAAATCCCATCAAACCCAGCCTAAAATCCCATCAAAAGGAGCTCCAAATCCTCAAAAAATCCAGCCCAAAATCCCATAAAAAGGAGCCCCCAAATCCCATAGAAAGGAGCCCAAATCCCATAATAACCCAGCCCAAAATCTCATAAATTGGGAGCAAAAATTCCATATAAATGGAGCCAAAAATCCCATCAAACCCGGCCCCAAATCCCATCAAATCCCCCCCAAAATCCCATCAAGACAAGATCAAAAATCCCATCAAAACCCACCCCAAAATCCCATAAAAACAAGATCAAAAATCCCATTAAAATGAACCTAAAATCCCATAAAAAACCCAGCCCAAAATCCCATCAAAACCAGCCCAAAAATCCCATAAAAATGACATCAAAATCCCAAAAAACCCAGCCCAAAATCCCCCAAAATGAGCCCAAAAATCCCATAAAAATGACATCAAAATCCCATCAAACCCAGCCAAAAATCCCCAAAAAACCCAGTCTAAAATCCCAAAAAATGAGCCCAAAANAGTCTAAAATCCCAAAAAATGAGCCCAAAAATCCCATAAAAATGAGCCAAATAATCCCAAAATAATGAACCCAAAATCCAATCAAACCCAGCCCAAAATCCCATCAAACCCAGCCCAAAATCCCATCAAACCCAGCCCAAAATCCCATCAAATCTCCCCAAAATCCCATCAAAACCCAGCCCAAAAATCCCATAACAATGACATCAATAATCCCAAAAAACGCAGCCCCAAATCCCCCCAAAAATGAGCCCAAAAATACCATAAAAAAGAGCCCAAAACCCCATAAAAACGAGATCAAAAACCCCAAAATAATGAACCCAAAATCCCATCAAACCCAGCCCCAAATCCCATAAAAAGGAGCTCCAAATCCTCAAAAAACCCAGCCCCAAATCCCATGAAAAGGAGCCCCCAAATCCCATAGAAAGGAGCCCCCTAATCCCATAATAACCCAGCCCAAAATCCCATTAATAGGGACCAAAAATTCCATAAAAATGGAGCCAAAAATCCCATCAAACCCAGCCCAAAATTCCATCAAATCCCCCCCAAAATCCCATCAAAACCCAGCCCAAAATCCCATTAAAAAGAGCCCAAAAATCCCATAACAATGACATCAAAATCCCAACAAACCCAGCCCCAAATCCCCAAAAAATGAGCCCAAAAATCCCATAAAAATGAACCCAAAATCCCATCAAACCCAGTCCAAAATCCCATCAAAATGAGATCAAAACTTCCATAAAAATGAGCTCAAAATCCCAAAAACCCAGCCCCAAATCCCCAAAAAACGAGCCCGAAAATCCCATAAAAATGACATCAAGATCCCAAAAAACCGAGCCCCAAATCCCCCAAAAATGAGCCCAAACTCCCATAAAAATGACATCAATAATCCCAAAAACACCAGTCTAAAATCCCCCAAAAATGAGCCCAAAAATCCCATAAAAATGACAGCAATAATCCCAAAAACAGCAGTCTAAAATCCCCAAAAAAACCACTCTAAAATCCCAAAAAATGAGCTCAAAATCCCATAAAAACAAGATCAGAAACCCCAAAATTATGAACCCAAAATCCCATCAAACCCAGCCCAAAAATCCCATCAAAATGAGATCAAAAATTCCATAAAAATGAGCCCCAAAAATCCCCAAAAAAAGAGATCTAAATCCCAAAAACCCAGCCCCAAATCCCCTAAAAAAGAGCCCAAAAATCCTTTAACAATCAGATCAATAATCCCAAAAAACCCAGCCCCAAATCCCCCAAAAAACCCAGGCTAAAATCCCAAAAAATGAGCCCAAAAATCCCATAAAAATGAGATCAAAAACCCCAAAATAATGAACCCAAAATCCCATCAAACCCAGCCCAAAATCCCATCAAACCCAGCCCCAAATCCCACCAAAACGAGATCAAAATCCAAAAAAACGCAGCCCCAAATCCCCAAAAAAACCCAGTCTAAAATCCCAAAAAATGAGCCCAAAAATCCCCTAAAAACGAGATCAAAAACCCCAAAATAATGAACCCAAAATCCCATCAAACCCAGNAAATCCCACCAAAACGAGATCAAAATCCAAAAAAACGCAGCCCCAAATCCCCAAAAAAACCCAGTCTAAAATCCCAAAAAATGAGCCCAAAAATCCCCTAAAAACGAGATCAAAAACCCCAAAATAATGAACCCAAAATCCCATCAAACCCAGTCCAAAATCCCATCAAAACGAGATCAAAAATCCCATCAAAATGAGATCCAAATCCCAAAAAACCCAGCCCAAAATCCCCTAAAAAAGAGCCCAAAAATCCTTTAACAATCAGATCAATAATCCCAAAAAACCCAGCCAAAAATCCCCCAAAAACCCAGTCTGAAATCCCAAAAAATGAGCCCAAAAATCCCATCAAAATGAGACCAATAATCCCAAAATAATGAACCCAAAATCCAATCAAACCCAGTCCAAAAATCCCATCAAACCCAGTCCAAAATCCCATCAAAACGAGATCAAAATCCCATCAAAATGAGATCAAAAATTCCATAAAAATGAGCCCAAAAATCCCATAAAAATGACAGCAATAATCCCAAAAAACCCACCCCCAAATCCCAAAAAAAAAAGTCTAAAATCCCCAAAAAATGAGCCCAAGCTCCCATAAAAACGAGATCAAAAACCCCAAAATAATGAACCCAAACTCCCATCAAGTGAATCCAAAATCCCATCAAACACAGCCCCAAAACCCATCAAAACGAGATCAAAAATCCCATAAAAATGAGCTCAAAATCCCACACAACCCAGCCCAAAATCCCCAAAAAATGAGCCCAAAAATCCCATCAAAACGAGATCAAAAAGCCCAAAATAATGAACGCCAAATCCCATAAAACGCAGCCTAAAAATCCCATAAAAATGAGCCCAAAAATCCCATAAAAAAGGGTCCAAAATCCCAAAAAACCCAGCCCCAAATCCCCAAAAAATCCAGTCTAAAATCCCAAAACAAGGAGCCCCAAATCCCACAAAACCTAGCCCAAAATTTCCGTAAAATGAGCCCCAAATCCCCAAAAAATGAGCCCAAAAATCCCATAACAATGGCATCAATAATCCCAAGAAACCCAGCCCCAAATCCCCAAAAAAAGAGCTCAAACTCCCATAAAAATGAGATCAAAAACCCCAAAATAATGAACCCAAAATCCCATCAAACCCAGTCCAAAATCCCATCAAACCCAGTCCAAAATCCCATCAAACCCAGTCCAAAATCCCATCAAAACGAGATCAAAAATTCCATAAAAATGACATCAAGATCCCAAAAAACCCAGCCCCAAATCCCCAAAAAGTGAGCCCAAAATGCCCCCAGAAAAGAGCCCAAAATCCCATAAAAATGAGCCCAAAATCCCCAAAAATGAGATCCAAATCCCAAAAAACCCAGCCCCAATCCCCAAAAATGAGCCCAAAAATCCCATTAAAAATGACATTCCAAAGTCCCATCAAACCCAGCCCCAAATCCATCAAAAGACGATCAAAATTCCCAAAAAACCAGCACCCAAAACCCAAATACGGAAACCCAGTCTAAATCCCAAAAAATAGCCCAAAAATTCCCCTAAAACGAGATCAAAAGAACCCAAAATAATTGAACCAAAATCCCATCAAACCCAGCCAAAAATCCCATCAAACAAGATTCAAAAATTCCATTAAAAATGAGCTTCAAAATCCCGATAAAACGCAGCCTAAAAAGATTTTCCCATAAAAATGCAGCCCAAACCTTAGAGTCCCAGTTAAAAAGGGTTCCAATAATCCCACAAAACCCAGCCCGAAGAATCCCCAAATATAAATGAGCGTCCAACCAACTGCCCATAAAAAACGAGATTCAAAAGGCCCAAAATAAATGAACCCAAAATCCCATCAAACCCAGCCCCAAAATCCCATAAAAATGAGCCCCGAAAATCCCATGAAAGGGAGCCCAAAAATCCCAAAAAAACAGTCCAAAATCCCCAAAAAATGAAGCCAAAAATTCCCATAAACAGATGACATCAAAATTCCAAAAAAACCCAGCCCAAATCCTCAAAAAACCCAGGTCTAACAATTCCGAAAAAATGAGGCTCCAAAACTTCCATAAAAAGGAGAGGTCAGAAACCCAAAATAGATGAACCCAAAATCCATTCAAGACCCAGCCCGAAAATCCCATCAAACCAGCCCGAAAATCCCATCAAAACGAGATTCAAAAATCCCATAAAAATGGGTTTATTCAAAATTCCCACAATTACCCGCCCAAAATCCCAAAAAGTTGAGCCAGCAAAAATCCCAATGACCAATGACATTCAAATCCCAAAAAACCCAGCCCCAAAATCCCAACAAAACCAGTCTAAAATCCCAAAAATGAGCCCAAAAATCCTTTTAACAATGCAGATCCAATAATCCAAAAAAACCAGCCCCAAATCCCCGAAGAGAACCCAGTCTAAAGAATCAAAAAATGAGCCCAAAAAATTCCCATAAAAATGAGACCAATATCCCAAAATTAATGAACCCAAAAATCCCATCAAACCCAGCCCGAAAATCCCATAAAAACCGCAGTCAAAATCCCATCAAAACAAGATCAAAAAAATTCCATTTAAAAATGACATCAAGATCCCAAAAAACCCAGCCCCAAGATTCCCAAAAAATGAGCCAAAATGCCCCCAGAAAAGAGCCCAAAATCCCATAAAAATGAGATCAAAAACCCCAAAAATTCATGACCCAAAATCCACAAAAAAACCCCTCCAGCCCCAAATCCCCAAAAAAAAAAATAATAAAACCCAGGGTCCAAATCCCAGAAAATGAGCCCAAAAATCCAAAAAAACAGGGTCGGGGAAGATCAAAATTCCCCAAAAAAAAAAAATGACCCAAAATCCCATAAAAATGAAACAAAACCCAAAATAATGAACCCAAAATCCAACATTAAAGTGAACCCAAAATCCCACAAAACCCAGCCCCAAATCCCAAAAAATGAGCCCAGCCAAAAATCCTTTAGAACAATCGAAGATCACAATAATCCCAAAAAACCCGCACAAAAATCCCCCACAAAACCCGAGTCTGAAAATCCCAAAAAATGAGCCCAAAAATCCCATAAAATGGAGACCAATAATCCCAAAATAATGAACCAAAATCCCAATCAAAACCCAGGGCCCAAAATCCCATCAAATCCCCCAAACACCCAGGAATATACCGGCGAGCCCAAACACGAAAAGAAAGAGCAGCGCTAGAGGAGCAGACTTCGCCCAACATACGGCCTCCCCATAAAGAAATACCGCCCAAAAAAATCCCATAAAAACCCGCACACGGGAGACGTAGGGAAAGCAAAAAGCCAACAAGTCGACCACAAAAAAAACTCAAACCAACACAACGAAAAAAAGCCCCCCAAATGCCCAAAAAAAAAAAGTTTTCAACAAATCCCAAAGAACCAATGAGCGCCAAAAATCATAAAAAACGAGATCAAAAAACCCCAAAATAATGAACCCAAATCCCATCAAACCCAGTCCCAAATCTATCAAAACGAGATCAAAATCCCATACAAAATTGAGATCAAAAGATCCCATTTCAAAATGAGCCCAAAAAATCCCACTAAAAATGAGATCCAAATCCAAGAAAACCCAGCCCAAAAATCCCGCAAAAAAATGGAGCCCAAAAATCTTTAACAATCAGATCAATAATCCCAAAAAACCCAGCCAAAAAATCCCCCAAAAACCCAGTCTAAAACCCAAAAAATGAGCCCAAAAAATCCCATAAAAATGACAGAGCAATAATCCCAAAATAATGAACCCAAAATCCCATCAAACCCAGCCCGAAATCCCATAAAAAGGAGCCCCAAATGGCCCATAGAAATAAAAGAGCCAAAATCCCATAATAACCCTGCCCAAAATCCCACTTAATAGGGACCAAAAAAATTCCATAAAAATGGGGGCCAGGAAAATTCCATCAAACCCAGCCCCAAATCCCATCAAATCCCCCCCAAATCCCATCATAAACCCAAGCCCACCCAAAATCCCATAAAAAAAAGCCAAAATCCATTAAAACAAGGATCAAAAATCCCATTAAAATGAACCTAAAATTCCCATAAAAACCCAGCCCCAAATTCCCGCAACGAGAAATTTGAGCCGCGCAAATCCCATTCGAGAGATGAGCCCGAAATTGGGGATTTGACCTGAAACAAAGCCGCAGATGTCACCGCCTGGTCCTCGCCCTCAAAAGCGCAAAATAGCAAAAACTAATGAGCCCACCCAATCCCAGTGAACAATGACATCCCAAAATCCCAAGAAAAACCCAGCCCAAAATCCCCAAAAAATTGAGCCCAAAAATCCATAACAACTTGACATCACATAATCCCAACAAAACCCAAGCCCAAATCCTCAAAACCCAGTCTAAAATCCCCCAAAAAAATTGAGCCCAAATCTCCCATAAAAAATGAGATTCAACAACAGTAACCGCGCGAAACTAAATTTAACCAGCAAATCCCTATCATACCAGGAATCCTCAACAAGTCCCATCAAACCCAGCCCCACAAATCCCATTCAAATACGAGATCAAAATCCCAAAATTAAAATGCCCAGCTCTCCCCAAAAAGCCCGCCAATAAAAATGAGCCGCAAAGATGGCCCATAAAAAACGAGATCAAAAAACCCCAAAAATCCATGAACCCAAATGCCCTCATTTCAACGCACGCCGTCAAACAATCCCATAAAAATGAAGCCCGCCAAAAATCCCATAACGAAAAAGAGGGGTCCAAAATCCCAACAAACCCAGCCCCAAAATCGCCAATACAAAAAACCCTAGGTCTAAAAATCCCCAAAACAAAGAGCCCCAGAATCCCACAAAACCGTCCCCAGCCCCATCAACAAGTTCCGTAGGACTATAACATACCGCCGCCCAAATCTCATAAAATTGAGCCCACCAAAAGCCTCGCACCTGAACCAGAACAGTCGACACCCTCGGAGGATAATCCATCAAACCCAGCCCAAATCCCCAAAAAAAAGCTCAGTCTATAAAAATCCTCACAGAGAAAATGAGCCCAAAAAAATCCCATAAAAATGAGATCAAAAAAACCCCAAAAATGCATCGAACCGCCCCACCAGAATATCCCGACCTTTTAAACGCGCGCGAGCTAAAAAAATCCACTTCAACCCACCTCCCAGGAGAGTGCCCCATGTCACAAACGAGGATCAAACGACACCCACTTTCACTAGACCGCAAACTGAGTCACAAAGTACGCCAAAAAACCAGCTCTCCCCGAAATCTCCCGAGAGAACCCAGATCCGACGCCCAAAGAAATTCCTTGTAACAATTCAGATCAAATAATCCCAAAAAACAGCCAAAAATCCCCCAAAAACCCAGTGTCTGAGACATCCCACCAGACACCCCTGAGCCCTAATATACCAATCCCATACCAAAGAATGAGATCAAAACCATCCCATAAAAATGAGACAATAATCCCAATAATAATCGAACGCGCCCCAAAATCCCATCAAACCCCAGCCAAATGCCGCGCATCAAACCCAAGACCTAAAATCCCATAAAAGGAGCTCCAAATCCTCAATATAAAATCCAGCCCAAAAAGTTTTGCGTATTAAAGGAGCCCCCAAATCCCATAGGAAAGGAGCCCCCAAATCCCCAATTAATAACCCAGCCCAAAATTTCATAAATTGAGGACCAAAAATTCCATTAAAATGGAAAGCCAAAAATCCCATCAAACCCAGCCCAAAATTCCCATAAAAATGCCCCGCGGAAATCCCATCAAGACAAGATCAAAAATCCCATTCAAAACCCACCCAAAAATTCCCATAAAAATGGACATCAAAAATCCCAAAAAACCCAGCCCAAATCCCAAAAAATCCATGTCTAAAATCCTCAAAAAATGAGCCCAAAACATCCCCTAAAAACGAGATCAAAAGAACCACCAAATAATGAACCCCAAAAATCCCATCAAACCCGGCCCAAAATCCCCAAAAAATGATAGCCCCAAAAATCCCCATAACAATCTGGACATCCAAAATCCCAACAAACCCAGCCCCAAATCCCCCAAAAAACCCAGTTCTAAAAATCCCCCAAAAATTGAGCCCAAAAATCCATAAAAAACGAGATCAAAAACCCCAAAATAATGAACCCAAAATTTCCCCATCAAGTGAATCAAATCCCATCAACCCAGCCCGAAAAATCCCAGCAAAACAGATCAATAACCCATAAAAAATGAGCTTCAAAATCCACAAAAACCCAACCCAAAATCCCCAAAAAATCAGCCCAAAAATCCCCTAAACCACGAGATCAAAAAAGCCCAAAAATCAGTTGAACCCAAAATCCCATTAAAATGCAGCCTAAAAATCCCATAAAGAAATGAGATCAAGGGAATCCCCATAAAAAAAGGCGTCCAAAAATTCCCAAACAAAAACCACCCCAAATCCCCAAAAAACCCAGTCCTAAAATTCCCAAAACAAAGGGCCCCAAAACATCCCACCAAAACCCAGCCAAAATTTCGCGTAAAATGAGCCCAAATTCCCCCAAAAAATGAGCCCAAAAATCCCATAACAATGACATCTAATATCCCAAAAAACCCAGCCCCAAATTCCTCAAAAACCAGTCTAAAATGCCCCAAGAAAATGAGCTCAAACTCCACATAGAACCCAATCCCGAGATCAAAAACCCCAAGATAATGAACCCAAAATCCCATCCAAGGGAATCCAAAATCCCATCAAACCCAGCCAAATCCGCATCCCAAAAACGAGAATCAAAATCACAAAAAAATCCCAGCAGCCCCGGGCCATAATCCCCCTCGAAAAAAAACCCAGTCTAAAATCCCAAAAATGCAGCCGAAAAATCCGCCTAAAAAAACGAGATCAAAAACCCCAAAATAATGAACCCAAAATCCCATCAAACCCA
>NDFG01000467.1:45411-58305 GCA_002167245.1 Sporophila hypoxantha
AGTTTGCCAGTTTAAACGCAGGGTGTCATGGAAGTGGGGCTTCTCCTCAGAAGGACATCTAGTGACGCGGCATCAAACCCCAAGATGGGAACCTCAGAGCATAAACAAATAAGAACACAGACAGGACTCCAGCAGCTCTTGGAAAGAAGTTGGTTTCTCCCATCATAGATGTGACCAGAACTCCAGCAGATGACACATCAAACTACTGCCCATTTCCAATTCCCAGCCTCCAAAATCACCACAATGAAAGACCAGGAGAAGAATCCTGCCACCCCCAGCTGCCCCTGGAGCCCCGCCCCCTGCAGGGCTGCCTGGCTCATTCATCCCACCAGCCCCTGCACCATAGTAACTTGGCCTCAGCAGCAGCTCCTCGAAAATTCTCCCGGCGGCCTCTCCTGGGAGCGGACTGGAGTACCCCCCGTCCCGCAGGGTATTCAGGATTTTCCCAAAGTGCTTCCCACAGGCGTCGAATCAGAATCCAGCCTATGGGGGGACACAGCAGAGGGGCCAACAGTTAGGCACAAGCTGAGATCAATTAATGGCAAAAGGCCTTGGCCAAGAGAGCAAACTGGTGAAGACATGATGGACTTTAGGTGGAGATGGGGATGGAACAAGGAATGTGAGCAGGGGAGTCAGCGGGTTGAGTGCAGCACAAGCTGGACCATGGTGGGGAAGAATTCATGGACATGGTTTGGGTTGGAAGGAACTAAAAGCCCATCCAGTGCACCTGGGTAATAGTGATATCATGTGTTCGCTTGCTGAGCGAGAGTCTGCTGAAGGGGTGAGTAAAAAAATAACCCCTGAACCCTTGCCCCTGACAGAGAAGGCACTGAGGGGATGTTCAAGGCGTGATGGACTCAGCCGAATGTTTGGTGGGAAAGGGAATCTGTTAAAATGTCAGGAGCAGGGTCAACCTTTCCACTTGTCCCAGGCGTGCTCAAACCCCAAAAAATCCAACGTGGCCTGGGTACACTTCCAGGCGACTGGGTGGCAGCCACAGCCTCTCTGGGCACCCTGTGCCCAGGCCCCTCAAGCACTCTCACAGGGAAATTAATTTCTGCCTCAATATTCCCACTCTAACCCTGCTCTGGCATGGAAGCCATTCCCCCTTTCTCAAGTGTCCTCCTGCCCTTGCCCAAAGTCTCGTCTTCCAGCTCTCCTGGAGCCCCTTTAGCACTGCAAATGCTTCCAAGGTCTCCTGGAGCCTCTCTTTCTCCAGAGATGAAAAAAAAGAGAAACAACCAAAAGCTGTGGGTGCAGCGATTTCCACCACTTCACCCTCTCACTGCTGGCGGTCAGGCTGACCCAGGAAAAGGTCAGCAGTGCCAAGTGAGTTCATCCCTATCGTGAACAGATGGCCAGCTCTCACAGGCTGAGCTCGAATATGCAGTGAAGCGAAACGTTGTGGTGATCATAATATTTTGACAAAATAAGGAAAAGTTAGTTTGTTTTAAAGCACCCCCGTTGGCTCTGCATGAATGGAATATTACGAGGAAAGTCTAAACATTTGGTTCCAAGTTGGACAGCGGAACACGGCCCTTTTTTGCTGAGGGAAAAGGAGACACTCTGGCACGAGCTCACTCCAGGCTTTACCAGCTCCCTCATTCTTCTGTCCACGACAATACAAAGTTGTGCTCCAGTGTGATTATTTACAGGCTGAGCCAACAAACTCTAGAAAAGATATGGAAGAGAAAAGACTGATCCAGACTAAATGGCTATCCAAACTAGGAGCGAGAAAAAAAAAGCCCACGAATATAGGCAGTGGCGATATTGGAGAAGAAAAAGAAAAATCCCCATTTAGTGGTGAGAGATTTAGTGGAATGTGTCTCTGCCATCGGCAGGGTGGAACAACTGGTTGAGCTTAAAGTCTTTCCTAGCAAACCATTCTTGGATTCTGTGAATAGTGATAAAGAGAAAAAGCCAGTGGTACTAATAAAACCACTCCACAAGATAGCAGCTGCTTCCCAAGCTGCACTGAGACATCACAGGAAGGTAAAGGGCCAAGGGAGAGCAGAAAAATATTCTTCCATCCCCCAAACTCTCTCGCTGTCATTCTCTCAGTTAGGCGTGCAAAAATCTGCTTTGCAACTTCTGTTACAGATTTGCAGTGAAACTGAAGCAGAGGTTGCTCCTATTTCATGGGATGAGGGGGGCAAACATTTCCAGTAGCATGCAAAAATCTGGATGACCAAACTAGAAAGAAGCTTTATAAAAACCGCTTCTGCTCCCGCAAACAGCCAAAAGAAGTTACTGAGTCACCAGGGAAGTGACCCCGCAAAACGGTTTAATTGCCCCATCGGCCACAGCAGAAGCCAACAAGTGGGCTGAAGGCTTTTTGATCATTTTTGTAATTGCAGTGTGTTCCAAAAAAAACATCCTGTGATCCATTAGATAGGAACACAGAATCCCATGGGGCGTATTGGAATCATGGAGAATGGGTTTATGGAAAGGAGAAACCTAAATTTATTCCAGTTCTGACCCCCTGCCAATAGGCAGAAGTCACCTCCCACTAAGCCCAGGCTTGCTCAATAAGCCCTGGCCCTTGAGACACTTCCAGATGGGGCAAGTCCCCAGCTTCTCTGGAATCCATCCCAGGCACCTCACCACCCGTCACAGGTGGAGATTGTTCTTGGCTTCCAATCCCAATCTATCGCCCTCTGGCAATTATGAAGCCAGACATCCCCCACTTTGCCCTGTACACATCCGGGCCCTGCAAATTAGTCCTTTTCCCACCCCCTTTCTGATTCAGAATCCTTCGCCTCTCCAGGCTCAAACAATCCCGCCTTTCCTCCCAGCAGAGCTGCTCCATCCTCTATCATGCTGGTGATGTCTCCTCTGGGCCCTTCCTCTCTCCAGCAGCTCCAGCTCCTCCTCTGTGCGTGGGCCAGCTCTGCAAGGTGGGAGTCTCACCTGGGCGGCAGAGGGGCAGAGCCCACCTCCCCTCACTGTCTTACGTGACAGTGGACACATCACCTTTAAAATTCAATCTTATGTCCTTAAAGGAATTCTCAGAGAGAATCCAAACACCCAACTAAAACCCAGAATATTTTCCAAGCAAGCTCCTGGCAGGTGTGTTGAAAACAGGAGCCTGACACTGGACACTGCCCTGAGGCTCCACTTCTTATCAGCAGCTGGACCAGGGGAACAGCTAACCCCATCAACAGCAAGAGGAAGTCAGGGAAAAAAAGAGAGAATTGGAAAACAGGTGAGATTGCACCTGGGAAAAAAAAAAACTCACAATCCTTCTCGGTGCTCATTACATCGCAAAGAAAAGCGTCTCCAAAATATGCCTGATTTGCACTAAAGTCACAATATAGATTTCTAAGCTGAAAAGCCAATTCATCTCCCCCACCACAGCCAGAGAAAGCCCAGACTGTCTTTCTCCTCCAGCCTGAGGAGAGCAGGTTGGAATTGTTCACTGGTAGGAGGAGAGCTGGGAATCTGGGAATCCCAGACACAGAGGCAGGACCCCAAAATTCCAGACTGGGTTTTAAACCCAATCTTCCTTTTCCAGTTTGCCCCCAAGCCTGCTTTCTTTTGCTCTAAGAGAAACATTTTGTTTGGTTGCCAGTAGGTCCTGCGTGTGACTCAATGAGGAGGGTTTGAGATTCCAGATTAAAGGGTTTTCCTTTAGCAGCCCCCATGCTATGATGTCCCAGTTTCCAGCCGAAGGAGAGATTAAAGCAAGAATCTGCTGCAATGGAAGTGTCTGTGTTACAACATACAGGAGAGTATCAGAATTCCATCTTTGTTAAGAAACACAAACTTTCCATGGCGGAAACAATCCCACAACACCCCAATCCCACACAACCACTGGGAGCCACCAGCAAAACAAACATGGGATTTTACATCCCAAGATGTGGTATTAGTGGATGAGAAAACTTCGCAGTTATCCCTCAGATTTGCCGGGTTGTTGCAACAGGCACTTCCAGAGCTTCTGAGCCCTAGGGATGGGATCGTTCCCAACCGCGTCCTGTACCTGCCCAGGACCACTGGGTCATGCCAGGAGGTGGACGAGTTTCCAAAATGAATTTGGAATTTTCCAACATTCCATTGATCCAACCACGGAAAGATCTGGAATTATTCAAATGCAGCCACAGCAGCTTTTCAGAGGGAGGGAGCAGGGGGGAAGATCCAGCCCAAGTTTTTAGCAAAGGTAGATGTTCACACATTCCACCTCCTCCAGTGCTCCCAGTCGAAGTGCGGGGTGCTGGATCTCCCATTTTGACAGGGTTTGCCCCAAACTGGACCCCGAGTTGTTTGATTCCCATTTTTTAACTTTTTTCTTATAATTTGACCCAACCAGACTGAATTTTCAATGAAAACCTTTCCGATGTTCTGCTGTTCCAGGATAAGCATCCCCATGAGATCCCTTTGATCCAAAAAATCACAGCATCACATTCCTGCTTGATCCTGGCCTGGGATTGTACACCTGGAACATAACAACAGCTTTTGTTTTCCACCAAGCTTAAATAGAAGACTTCGGCTAAACCAGGAGAATAAATTCAGCTAAACAGGCTGTATTTTTACAAATTTTTTCCCTTCAAATCCACTTCATTTTATTCAGGAAAAAAGCTATATCAGTAAACCTCACCAAAAACAGACTGGTTTTAAAAGACTGCAAAACTCAGTCCACCACGTGTAATAGTAGTTTCCTCTATTTCAGCAAATTCAAACAAAATTGATTTCAAATAATTAAGTTTGACTAATCCTAAGGAGGGTGTTGCTGAATCTCCAGAAGGCTGCATGGTTAAAGGTTCCTTAATATTGTTATGGGTAAAACATCAGATTGAAAATAAAGCTGACTTCCAATTAAACTCGGTGCCACACCCAGAATGTGGGAATGTGGAGATGACCAATTTCCAAAATTTTGCTGAAAATCCTACAAACTGCGTTCTTGTTTGTAGGGAAAAAATCAGCTGTCAATAGTTCCCGACAAGGAAAAATTTTGGTCATTTGAAAAAAAGATCAGGCTTTTAACTCATTTATAACCTAGTTCAGAGCATGTTTTATAATTTTATTCTTATAGCAAGGAGAACAAGAAGATGGAATTAATGGCAATTCTGAGCTCTTCCAAGAGGACAACACAAGTCCCGAGCTGGGCAAAGATGGCGTGCTGATCACTGAATCGCCCACGCGTGTTGGTCCGATGGGCTGGTCGAGGGATGCGTTTTGACGTATGTCATTTCGGTGAGAGGAAAGAAGATGCGTCCAGGTTGTCAGCGCTGGGAACGCCCTGACAGCCAGCTTCTGGCACTTTTTTAGGTGTGTCCTTCTGCGGTTCAGGCAACCACTCAGGTCGCCTTGTCTTTTGTTCCACGTTTTTTCCCAGCTGATATAATCATGGAATCTTTGTGGAACAACAGCAGCGATGTTTGGGGATGGGAGAGATTGGAATGTTATTTAGTCCTGGAAGATTATATTTAGGTCCCACTCCTTGGCCAGCCGGCATGGACACCCTCTCACTATCATCAGGTTTGCTCAAAAACAAGCCCTGACCCCAACCTGGGCCGGACATTTCCATGGATCCGCAGGGGCAGCCCACAGCTGCTTTGGGCACCCTTGCAGGGCCTCAGCACCCTCCAGGGAACGATTTCAATCCCAATATCTAATTCCAAAAACCTACTTCTCTTGTCCTGCATACCTCCAGAGGCCTTTAATTAAATATTCTGCATTCCTGTGGGTCTTGTTCCTCCTTACAAGCACTGAAAAAACCACAAATTCAGTCATTCCGCAAACCTGCCTTTTGTCCAGGCTAACAATCCCCAACCTCCTTTTCCCTTGCAGGAGACATTCCTCCATCCTTCCAACCGCCTTACCAAAAGAAATTTTCCTTCTAAACCTTCCACGGACCCCGTGTGACCTTCCCTGCCCAGGAAGGGCGTGGAGAGTACCAGGAAAAGCATCCCCACATCCTTACCGTGTCACCCTTACCAACAGAAGTTCCTCTGAACCTTCCCAGGACCCCCTGTGACTTTCCCTGCCCAGGAACGGGCGTGAGAGCACCAGGAAGCATCCCAATCCTTACCTTTTCACTGTCCCGTGAGCACCTCCATTGCGCCCGCTGAACATGGCTTGAGCCCATGGTGTCCGCTTTGCTCAGGGGTCTGGCATGCGTGGTGTAGTACAGGGCCTCCCCCCAGTTCAGCCTTACGTACTTGGAGCTGGGGCGCTGCCCCCTTGAAGGACGTCGGAGTGCGCGTCGCCGGCCCGCCGGCATTGCTGAGCTCACACCACGCTCTCTCGCCGACAATCTCTTCCTGCAAGGAACGAGGTTGCCCAAGCTCAGGGTGAAGACCTCCAGCCTCAGGGAAGGACCTCCCAGCTCAGTGGGAAGAGAATCCCAGCTTCAGGGAAGGAATCCAGCTCAGGGAAGGAGATTCCCAGCTCACGGAAGGAAGATATCTCACTTCAAGCGTTATGGCAATTCCAGCCTTCAAGGTCTGAAGCAGTCCCAGCTTCAAGAGAGCAGCTCCAGCTCAAGGAAGAGCTTCCCACGCTGAAAGAAAGACATCCCAGCTCAATCGAGTTGCAAATTCCAGCTCAAGGGAGCACTTGCCCAGCTCAAGAAGACTTCCCAGCCTCAAGGAAAGAACTTCCCAGCTTCAAGACTGCAAAATTTTCCATCAAGGAGCCCAGCTCCCAAGTCTCAAGAAAAGACTTCCCAGCACTCAAGGAAGAGGTCCACTTCAGATGCCAAAAAAATTTTTTTTCCAGTTTCAAGGGAGCAGCTCCCCAGCTCACAAGAAAGACTTCCCAAGCACCCTCAAGGAAAGACCTTCTATCCCCCAGCTTCAGAGTGCCAATGTTTCCAGCTCAAGAGAGCAGCTCCAGTCAAGGAAAGAGACTTCCCAGCATCAAGGAAGGAGGATCCCACTTCAAGACGTGCCACCCCAATTTCCAGTTTCAAAGGCAAGCTCCCAGCTCAAGATGGTAAGAACTTCCCAGCGACTCAAGGGAAGGACTTCCTAGCTCAAGTGGAGCAGTTCCCAGCCCCAAAGGAGCATTTTTCCCAGCTCCCAAAAGGAGGCAGTTTCATTTCTCCCCATTCGAGGGAAGGGAACATTAATCCAGATTCAAGGAAGGACCTACCAGTTCAAAGAAGAGCATTACTCACAGACTCAAAGTAGCAGCCACCCAGCCCAAACCCCAAGGGCCGAGGCTGGGAACGGCGGTACCAGACAGGCGGGGATTTCTCACCCAGTATGATATTCCATTGACCCAAATGTGAACCTGGTTGGGATGAAGAGTTTGATATTTTCTCCCACTGATATTCCAATTTCCCACCCGAGATTGGAACCGCTCCCAGCTCCCTCCTGCATTTTTGGGATCCTCTCTCACCTTCCCACCTTCTCCCTAGATCACCCTCAAGCTCCATCCATACCAGAGAGATCTGGAGAGGATTTTGGAGCAGATCTGGACAGGAATGGAGCAAATTTTTTAGAGCAGGATTTGTGAGCAGGATTTGAGCAGATTTTGGAGAAGGATTTTTTTGGAGCAGAATTCTGGAGCAAGATTGGAAGGGTCGGAACAATTTTTGACAGATGGAAGCAGATTTCTGGAGCGATTTTGACAGATTTGGAGCAGGATTTTTGGAGCAGGGATTTTTGGAGCAGGGAATTTTGGAGCGATTTGGAGCAGGATTTGGCAGAATTTTGAAAAGAACTTGGAGCGGATCTGAGCAGGAATTTTGGGCAGGAATTTTTGGAGCAGATTTTGGAAATGCAGGAATTTTGGAGAGGATTGAGCAGATTTTGGAGCAGGATTTCAGCTGAGGAGCTGCCCAGAGCTGAGCCCAAGCTCTCACTTCGTTCTAATGGCACAGCGGATGATCCCAGACTAGAAGTTGGAACAGGAAATATCAAATCGCTCTGAGCAGATGACTGGATTTTCTCTGATTTTTTTTTCACGACCTTTTGAGGGTTTTGTTGGTTTTGTTTATTTTTTTTGCTGGATTGGAGCCAGGACTGCTTCTAGGTCCAGGACGAGTGGCAAAGCCTGGCCTAAAGCAGGCTGGGACTCCTGGGAATGTGCAGGGATTTGCCAGAGCAGCTGTGGCCTGGCCCCTGGAGCCTGCACGTGCCCAAGCCAGGCTGGGATTGGGATCGTGGGAGGGGTCCCTGCCCATGGAATTGGGTATTTCAGGTCCCTTCCAGCCCAAACCATTCTGGGATTGTTCTGGGCCAGGTTTTAGAGAAGCTGGTGGGAGTCACCTTTCCTGCTGGGAAGGACACACTGTGCTCCCAGGGGACAATTGGGATGGGTTGGGATGGATTGGGATGGGTTGGGATGGGTTGGGATGGATTGGGATGGGTTGGGATGGATTGGGATGGGTTGGGATGGATTGGGATGGATTGGGATGGATTGGGATGGGTTGGGATGGGTTCCCTCCTCCACCCCAACCAGAACAAGAATTATCAGAATTATCCCTGGGCCTGGCTGGAAATCCCTTTGTGCAGGACAAAATCCCGGAACAGCAGCTGGGGATGAGCTCATGAARATTCCCAGCCCCAAAGCAGAGCACAAAGCTGAGCCCTCAGCAATCCCAAAGCCAAATCCCAGTCCTGAAGTCCCAAATCCCTGCTCTGACTCCTCCAGGAAGGCTCAGGCTTTGGGATCAGGCTTTGGGATCAGGCTGTGAGATCAAACTTTAGGATCAGCCTTTGGGATCAGGCTTGGGCTCAGGTTTTGGGCTCAGGTTTTGGGATGAGCCTTTGGGCTTAGCCTTTGGGATCAGGCTTTGGGATCACCCATTGGGATCAGTCTTTGGGATCACCCTTTGGATCAGCCTTTGGATCAAGATTTGGGATCAGCCTTTGGATCACACTTTGGGATCAGCATTTGGGATCACCTATTGGGATCACCCTTTGGGATCACCCTTTGGATCAGACTTTGGGATCACCCTTTGGATCAGCTTTTGGACTCAGCCTTTGGGATCAGCCTTTGGGCTCAGACTTTGGGATCACCCATTGGATCAAGCCTTGGGATCACCCTTTGGGATCAGCCTTTGGATCACACTTTGGGATCAACCTTTGGGATATCACCCTTTGGGTCAGGTTTTAGGATCACCCTCTGAGATTACCCTTTGGATCAAGATTTGGGATCAGCCTTTGGACTCAGCCTTTGGACTCAGCCTTTGGGATCACCTTTTGGGATCAGCCTTTGGGCAGCCCCACAGCTGCTTTCTCCCCCCTTGGAAGGGAAATTCCCATCCCCGTGGTTTTGGGAAGCAAACCCCATCCTCCAAACCAGGAGAGCTGCGACAGCCCCATGGGATGTCCCTTCCCCACCCCACATCCCCTGCCTGGATCTGTTGAAAATCCAGGTGCAAAAACAAGCTAGGAACTTTCTCTCCTGCCAAGCCCCCGAGGTGCCATCCGGAGCCCTCAGCCCACGGAGCCTTTGGAGGTATTTGTTTATGGATTTCCTTGTTTTACCAGCCTTTGCCTCACTCTCCATCCTCCCTCAATGGCTCTGTGGCCGGGAAAAACGTCGATTAAAAGACACACACTACTTTCTTGCTTTTATCACTGATTTCTGATTATCTTGTAATTCCCTCCGCGAGCAGCAAAACGAGCTGTTGAACGAGTTTCTATCCAATTTTCAAGGATTTGTAGATAATCGTTGGGAAAGTAGTAAAAAAAATTGGAAGAAAAATAAAAAAAAGGGGAGGGGGAAAATTCCTGTCTTTGTCATTTATGCTGCTTATATTCTTTGCTTACTAAAACTTTAAGAGGAGATTTTATTATCATGTAGCCATGCAAATTCCACTTAGGCTGCGATCACCAGGGTGATTTGGCAGTTGAGGAAGGAGGGGTGGGAGGGAGAGGGAGGGCACTCGCTGCCCCTGAGCCGTCTCCCCCGTGGCTGACCCACCTGCAGATCAGCCCTGGGGAACTTTTTCCCTGCAAATATTCCCTGCGTTACAGGCGGAAACGAAGTCACCCGTGCGCGTTCACTCCCTAGTTTGCAGCCAAAGGACAAAAGTGGATTTTGTGATTTATCTTTTTTTTTTTTTTATAATATTTTTTTTTTTTTTTTTTTTTTTCTTTTGTGGTTGGGTTTTCTGAGGGAATCTCTCTCTCAGCTTAAAACGTGAAGGTATTGCGGGGGGGGAATTTTCACAACAGGTCATGTACACCACGGAGGGAAAATCCACAGGTGGCATTCAGGAGGCTTATTCAAGACCTGGCTTCACGCCCACGGCTCCTCAAGAGCCCAAAGCTCCACCGCGGATCACTTTCCAGTTCACTCTCAGGGGATCCGTGCCCTGGAACGGTTTCCAGGTGACTCCGGCATGAAGCAACCTGCGGCTGCCGAAGGCGGTGCGGGGGGAAAGGCGGGCAGCAACCGGAGCGAGTTTCTGACAGGGCATAATGGGATGGGAATGGATTCCATCGGGATGGGATACCATGGGACTTGGGAATCCATGAGGAGTGGATGGATCCATGGATAGGATCCATGGATGGGATGGATGGATGGGTGGCGATGGATGGATGGGATGGGCATTGGGATCCATGCGGATTGGGATCCACCTGGGATGGAGATGAGGATCCATGGGGGATGGGGCATTGGATGGGATGGGATGGGATCGTATGGGATGGATGGGATGGGATGGGATCGGATTGGATGGGGATGGGATTGATGGGAATGATGGAGATGGATGGGATTCCATGGGATGGGAATTGATGGGATGAGATGCGATTTGATGGGATGGCATGGGATGAGATTGATGGGATGGGATGGGGTGGAACCATGGGAACTGGGATGGGATGGGCATGAATGGGATGGGATTGATGGATGGGTTCCATGGGATGGGGATGGGATGGGACTGCATTGGATAAGATTAGATAGGATGAGATGGGGATTGATGGGGATTGGGATGGGGATGGGATCCTGGTGGTTGGATGATCCATGAGGGATTGCGGACGCCACGGGTAGGATGGAGATATCAATGGAATGAAGATGGAATGGTGGATCATCCATGGAATGGAACTGGGGATCCTGGATGGGATTGGGAATTGGCAGCACTGGACAGGGAACCTCCCAAGGACAACCACACCATCCCTCCCTGCTGCAGATTTTCCAGGCCAGTTCCTCTCTGGGAAGGAGCCCCATTCCCCTGTCCAGGCTGACCTTCCTGCACGGCAAGAGTCCCATGGGGTTTGTTTTGGACTGCGAAGTGGCCACGGATTGGGAATGGGAAACCATGGGATGGGATTGGATGGGATGGGGTGGGTCCATTGGCGATGGGATTGGGATGGAAGATGGGATGGGATTAGGGATGGCATTTGGGGATTCAGCTGGGTCGAATGGAGATGGGATGGGAGTCCCATTGACACAGGATTTGGATGGATGCGGATTGGGATGGAGATGGGATGGGATGGGATGGGATGGCGATGGGAATGGGATGGAGATGGGATGGGACTGGAGTGGGATGAGGGCAGCCAGCAGGCGTGAGTTTTCAGCTGGAGGAGCCAAGCACGCGCCCTTGGGGACAGCCCCCAGGGACAGCCCCAGGGACACCACGGGGCTCTTTCCCCCTGACCCCCCCCACGGTGGCAGAGCTGCTGAGCTCCCAGCCCAGAGGATTCCTGGCAGCTCCAGCCTCTGGCCCAGCTGGAACAGATCCCTCCTGTTTGTGGTTTGCTATAGAAACACGGAGCTGGCTGAAAATGAATCATCACCGTTCTCCTGGGCCTTTTCCCTCGTGGAATCCTGCTGAACCCTCTCTGTGCTCACGTGAATTTGCTTTCTCCTCCCTCTCCTTCTCCCTGTCCTCCTGTTCCTACTTCTATTTCTCCCTCTTCTCTTCCTTCTCCTCCTCCTCCCTCTCCCTCTCCTCTTCTTTCTCCTCCTCCTCCTTCTTCTCTTCCTTCTCCTTCTTTCTCCTTTTCCTCCATCTCCTTCTCTCTCTTCCTCCCCTTCTCCCCTCTCCCTCTCCTCCTTCTCTTCCTCCTCAGTTCTCTTCCTTCCCCTCCTCCTCTTTCATCTCCTCCTCCTCCCCCTCTCTTCTCCCTCCCTTCTCCTCCTCCTTCTCCTTCTTTCTTCTCCTCCTCCACCTTCTTTCTCCTTTTCCTCCTTCTCTCTCTTCCTCCCCTTCTCCCCTCTCTTTCTTCTCCTCTTCTTTCCTCTCCTCCTTCTCTTCCTCCTCCTCCTTCTTTTCCTTCCCCTCCTCCTCCTCCTCCCCCTCTCTCTTCTCCCTCCCTTCTCCTTCTCCTCCTTCTCCTTCTCCTTCTTCTTGTCCTCCTCCTCCTTTTCTTCCTCCTCCTTCTCTCTCTCCCTGCCCTTCTCCCTTCTCCCCTCTCCCTCTCCTCCTCCCTCCCTCACTTCGGCGCTCCCAGAGTATCGGATTCCAGCCCCTGCTCTCGGGGCTGTGGCAGCTGCTCAGCCCAGCAGAGACACCGAGGGAGCCGCCAGGAAACGGCGTCAGGAAAAGGCAGGGGGTGGATCTCGTCTGCCATAAATCACCTAAATCCCATAAATCCCGTAAATCCCATCAACGGCAGCCCCGCTCTCCCCGGGAGGGCAGGGCCGGGATTGGGGTTGTGCCTCCTGCCCGCTCCTGGGGAGCTGGGCCGGCTCCAACCGGGAATGGAGCAAATCCTGGGGCTGAGATCCTCGGGCCGTGCCAAAGGATGGAGATCCATCTGTGGGACACCATCCAAACCCCGTGGGGCACCATCCCAACCCCGTGGGGTACAATGATCCCATTCCCATGGGAAACCATCCCAGCCCCGTGGGACACATCCCAATCCCATGGGGCACAATGATCCCAATGCCATGGGAAACCATCCCAGCCCCGTGGGACACAATGATCCCAACCCCGTGGGGCACCATCCCAACCCCATGGGGCACAATGATCCCAATGCCATGGGAAACCATCCCAACCCC
>NDFG01000468.1:11414-33467 GCA_002167245.1 Sporophila hypoxantha
CTGGCGAATTGAGGAATGACAATCGCGATGGGGTTAGACGCTAAAAGCTGCAAGGAAATCAAGGCCATCGACTGTGAGATGGAGACAAGTAGCAGCTAAAAGGTGAGTGCAAAATGGTTTGGAATAAGGAAAATTTAGGCATGCAGCCAGATTGGTGTACAAGGAGATAGAGTGCAATGTTTATGGGATAGGAATGATGTGGATGGTGCGAGACAAAAGGGTAAATGCGACGTTGTAGAGATAGGAATGGTGTGGATGGAGTAGCAGATTAAAAGGTCGTGAGGTGCAAGAACTCTACGCACCCCCCAACATCGAGCGATAAGGGGACATTGACCATGGATGGATCATGTAGAAGGGTTGAGTGCAAGCAGGGATCAGGAATTACATGGTATGGTGTAGACACTAAAGGATGAGCTGCAAGGATGTGGGATTAGACACCAATTCACGCACTGGGACGACTGGTACGCCTTACAAGGGGTTGAGGCAAAGGTTTTAGGATAAGGAATTACATGGGACATGAAATAGAAAATTCAAAAGAGGCGATGAGGTGCCAAGCTGTGGGATAAGGATGCATGGGTTGGGGGTGCCAAGTGAAGGAGGTAGACGGGAAAATGGCCGTAGCTGTGCCAGGAGGCAGGGTTTAATCTTAGTCAGCAGGTGCAGACAGGGCAGGCCGAGGACCACCCACGAGTTCCTCATCAGCGTTTGCTTTTGTTTAGAAAAATGAAAGTTCTTGGAGTCTAGGGAAGCGGAAACCGAATAATGAAGAGCAACAACAAACCTGGGACAGCCACCACCTGAAACTCAAGGACAAGGAAGAAATTAAAAAAGGCCTCCAAGGAAAAAGGCGAACTTAAAATCCGATCCACGCGACATAGCGGGAATTTAACACAGACAAAATCCAAGGCAACAAGTGCCACGATCTTCAATAGGAATTCAAAGGAAGAAGGGAATTCATACAGCGATGCAAAGACCCACCGTGATCCCGCCCTCGTCGTTTTTCCAGGAGAAAATCCCAGGTACAACCGCCAATGAGGGCGCGTCCCCCTCCGTCCATGTGTGTCTCACTGAGCCGAGGACACCTGGGGCGCTCCAGCCCCTGACACCCTCATAGGGGCATTGGAGAGGAACTTACGGGATGCGATTTGGAGGAAAACTTGGGGATGAATTTTGTCGGTGGATATTTGTGGGCCAATGGAATTTGCGGAGTTGGCAGATATTAGGAATGAAATCTGAAAAGCGCACCACAAGTAATTGGGAGAATGGGACATTAATGGAAGGTGGTACTTGGCAGGACGCCTTATGGGCACAACGGGTGAATAATTGGCAGCGGAATTTGGACAAATGAGTATCAATAAAGGTGATCTATTGCGGATCGCATATGTGCAGGTGATTTGGGGCGCTGATTGAGGTTGGCACTCTATAGGGGTTGATCTGTGCGATTGATTTTGGACCCAGAGGTACATTTTGGCGCGTCGCGCTCACGGGCCACCACCCACGGTAGTTTGTGAGGAAGATTCCAAGGGATATTTCAGGCGTGAAGTTTTGGGGCCATCCGGAGGATTCTGGGAAGATTATTTGGACGGTGATTTTGGCGGTGGTTTGGGGCTGATTTTGGAGGATTTCTTGGGGGTGTTTTGAGTATCTCCGTCGTGCTCTTGGGCGTGGGTTCTTGGGGAGATGTTTGGGGTGATCCTGAAGGTGAACCACCCAGTCCTGGGGAGGCTCTGGGGTGGGGCTGCCCCCCTGCACTGGCCAGGCTGGCACAGGTGTCACGCTGAAGCCAGGACCTTTGCCACAACTGGGTCCCCCCTGGCTTTACTTTAGAAATACACGAATCCCTTGGGATTTTATTGTCTTTTCTGGTCTGTTTTTTTTTTGTTTTTTTGCGCTGAACACACCATGATGGCTGAGGCTGGTTTATACCTGGAGCATCCAGAGTCTTGAGGCGAATCTGCTGCGGGCATTCAAACCTTCGCCACACCTGGGCAGAATCCCATCAACTGGCCACCTGCCCAGAAGCCGCTATCAATTCACATTCACATCATACCAGCAGAAAGCAGCAGCAAATCGTTGCTACTCTTGCTTTTCTCCCACAAAACAGACCCCAAGGCAAAATATGGCCCACATCCCCCCCCCCCCACGGTATTCATATTAATCTACCCGATTTTTCCATAATACAAAATCTGAATTCCCCTTGATGACCCCTTCATAAAGAGTATCACGTCACACCTGCACACCCACCTGGAGCAAGCAACCTGGTACCAAGAAAAGTTGGGTGCACACCTGGTGCCCCAGAGCATGCAAGCAGAGGAGCAATCATCCATGTCCCATAGACCAGAGGAGCAACCCGTAGTGGGCAGGCCTCCGCCAGGATGACTTACACACCCTGATTGGCATATCCGGAGGGCTTTCAGGTGTTCCCTTTGAGGGGAGTGGCCAACACAACACGGTAACAACAACCTAGTGGGGGTCTCCAAAAGTTTCCAGGTTGTTTCCTTATCAAGGAGGGAGTGAGCCACAAAGAAGTGGACAGCACACTGAGGGGCTTCTACCAAAGAGGTTTTCCAGCGTTAGTTCTTTTTAGCATGGAAGGTGAGACCAAACCGGTACAAAACACTAGGGGTGTCCCCCCCCTCCACAGCACTTTCCAAACGGCATCAAACATGTCTCCTTTGTGGAGAGAGGGTAAGGCCAGGCGCGTGACTACAACCATGAGGGGGCCTTGTCTCAAGTGTGTTCTCTCATAAATGGGGCCCACGGCGTGGCCAGTAAGACCACACCCAAAATGGCGGCGGTCTCCACGCAAGAGTCTAGCTCAGGGTAGCAATTCTCTCTGATGGGCAGTGCCAAAGTAACACAAAACCTGGAACCGGCCACTTCTCCACGGTGTATCTCTCAATGGACATGGGAGCGCGATGGCAGGTGAGCAGCAACCTGGCGGCCACAAGAAGCTCCTCAGAAAAGGTGTCCACAAAGCGTGTTCCTTTTGGAGGGAGGCGGTGGCCCAGGTGACCACGACCTGGGGCTTCCAGTGTTCCTTTCGCGAGGGTGGTGGCCAGGTGAGCACAACCTGGGGGTTTCCAAATCTCCTGATGTGTCCTCGTGCTGGTCGAGTGGAGGGTGTCCAGGATGTGCTGGGAGAGCTGCAGTGCTTCCTGGCCATGGCCCATCAACCTGGCCCCTATATTCAGGATCGATGTCAGGTAGCTGTCGGTTGGGTTTCGGCTGCAAGGGAAGCCACAGGACAGGTGAGGGAGCTGGGAGGGGCTCGGTCGTGGACTCAGGTGTGGCCCAAACACAGAGCCCAGGTACTCACACACCTGATTCAAGCGGTTGTCCAGCACGAAGCAGGCATTCACTCGCTGAGAAGTTGCTGAGCATCATCTGTAAAAAGCCCAAAAAACAAGCACCACATTTAAGGCTTTTTGGGAAAGTTTAAGCGTAGCTATGCCATCAAAAGGGCACGCCGCGGAAGTGCCCAGTGTGGGAGTCAGCGTGGGAACGCTTGTGGAGCACCAGCCAGCAAATAATTTCATTGATTATGGGGCCCTTCCAGCACCTGCCCAGGTGATAGCTGCCCCACAGCGGTAGCCCTACGTGTGCCCTGGGATGCCACGGATAGCGGGGTTACCTAGTAGCACTAGCAGGTGTGCCTGGGGACAAGACGTTGGAAAGAGGGCAAATTACACTCTGGGCAGGGCAGGAGGTTACCCTGGATATCGGATGCAGGAAACAAACACTGTGACCTGTGGGAATTGCCAGAGCATTAACCTAGGATTTCCCTAAGGTGTGTCTGATGGTCAGGTGGGTAGATCAAACTGCACGGCTGTCGCCCTGGGCAGGAGTGGCCACGTTACCTGGCTCCGCTGACCAAGGCATAATGGAAATGCCCCATGGCGGCAGCGTGAAGGGTTACCTGCGGAGGATGGAGTGATTACCTGGGGCAGGTTGGCATTACCTGGGGGCAGAGGGGGAAGTTCTACCAGGGGCAGGTGAGGAAACGGTTAACTGGCAACACTGCAGGTGTCGCCCTGGGGACAGGTGCGGGCTTGACCTGCGGCAGAGGGGGTTACCTGAGGGAGGTGTGAAGTTACCTGGCGCAGTGAGGTTAACACTTAGAGCAAGGACAGGCAAGAATGAACACGGATGTACCTGGCGGCAGGCGGGGCGCGTTACCTGGGCAGGCAGAGGGGGAACGTTCACCTGGGCAGGTAGGGGTTACCTGGCACGGCCAGCAGGGGGCGAGTTACTGGCGGCAGTCTGAGGTTATTACACTGGGGAAGGCAAGGCCCGGAGCAGTTTACCTGGGCAGGTGAGGTCTACACTGGGGCAGGTCGACACCCCCAATTACCTGCGGCCAGGTCAGCGGGGAATATACCCCTGGATCGCTGAAGACCAGCACCAGTGGACCGACCAATATATGCCGTCGAGGGCCCCTCGCCTTGTAAGAATGTGACTGCGATGCTGAAACCCTGGAGCGCGGACACCACCGGACAACAGCCTCCGCTGCTCGCTTCATCATGCAGCTCGGAAACCAGCCGTCAGCTCCTCCCCACCGCGAACTAAGCACACCGGCGTTGGTAACACTAGCCAGAAACTCGCAGAACCCAAGGCAACAACCGCTTACCCCCGACACCTGGCACCTACAAAGGCGAACCTGCGCAGGCCTAATGCCCAAGAGGGGTGCCAGCACGGCGCTTACACTTGCCAGCTGTGCCTCAAGCGTCAAAAGGCCCTACACTCGCACAAAAAAAGCTAGTCCGCACAGACTCCCTCCAAGGTAACACAGTTAAAGCTGCGATACCCACTGCGACGCCGCATATGCACACCATTGAAACAACACCCTGGCCACAAACTTGCCCACAGCAACTGCGCACCCCAAGCACAACTCAAACCTGCCAAGACTTGGTGACCACCCCAGCCCTCCCATACCCACGGTAACATTCGGAACGTAAGGTACACTCCAGGCATGGCAACACCCCTGAACAAACCCTGGCCCACCTGCCCAAGCTGAAAACTGTGCCACCAACAACGAGCCACCTTGGGCTGCGGACATCCACCTCCCTCGCTAAGCCACCCCCCCCAACCATAAACCCAGCGCACCGACCACCTGACCCTGCACCCGATGTTCGTCTGTCACCCACTGTATCCAATAAGTCTGCTCACCTGTGCTCTCAGTCTGTCACCAATAGTGGTACCTCCCCCTCCGCCCACAATGTGACCTGTTCACCTGTGTTTCGTGTCTAGTCACCCGAGAAACACGCCTGATAGACCAGGCTCATCCAGGTTAAAAAACCATGGCGATGGTACACTAGGTGGCGCACGGGAAACCTGACACCCAAATATGCCCAGGTCTGCCAAACACTGCATACCTGGCGCTGGACAACAGTCCTCGCTCTCAGAAAAGGACCTGTCCTGCTCACCTGATAGTCTGCTGTCGCCCTTGTTCACCCCCGGTCCTGTCTCGTTCACCATGCCCTTGTCTGTCACCATGTCCCTGCTGTGAGCACATAGATGTACCTAGCTGTACTTCAACCTAATCGTGCCTGTACCTTGTCACCTCGTGTCCTTGTTCACCTGGTCCTCCCTGTCAAACAAATGCCCCATGTCTGTCACTCCATGTCACTGCCTAGAACCTGCTGTCCTGGTCACGAGCGTCCTGGCTGTCACCACTGCGCCCTGTTCCACACCATTGTTCCTGTCCTGTCACCGGACATCTCTGTCACCGTATGTCTGTCACGCCCCTAAAATGATTCCTGTCAAACCAAATGCCCGCCTGATAATGTCCGTTTCTCCACCCCTGCGCCCCCACAACCCTACCCGCTGTCCGAACTGAAGCAGCAGCACCTGCACTTGTTCAAGGATGCGTTTGTGCCCAGCGAGACCAGGAAGCTGGACACCAGCCCGCCCACCCCCGCGTGTGCCTCCCAGAACCCCCAGCAGGTGAGCCCCCTGCCCCAGGTGACTGACCTCCCCACCAGATTCCAAATCCCCCTCAGGTGAGCTTACCCACAAAAGTCCTCCAGCATGAGGTTCTTCAAGACCCCGCAGTTCGCAGCTCCAACTTCCCCCCTTCAGGTGACAGACCCCCCTGCACTCCCCAAAGCGTGTGCTCCTCAGCCCCCACCGAGTGACAGTCCCAGCCCTCCCAGATAAGTGATCCCAGCCCCCCCAGTAGAAGCTACCCTGCCCCCCGGTGTGTGATTCCAGGCAATTCCCAAATCCACCCCCAGCAGCCTGAGCTCCAGTCCCTAACACCCAAGACTCGCAAAGTCTCAAGCCCCCCAAGATGTGCTTAACTCATCACCCCCCACAGAGTTTTGAGACACTCTGACAAACACGCCCACGAGGTGTGCTTCCTGCCCCACAAGGATTGCTTCCAGCCCCCCCAGACACCTGCCTGCTCCCAGCACCCCCAAGGTGAGACTCCTGCCCCCCCAGCGTGTGCTTTCCATTCTTATTTTTCGCAACCCCCACCCCCAGCAAAAAGCCCAGCGCGGGGAGAGGGGTGCTTCCCTCATTGTCACGCGGGACCCGCCATGATCCCCAGGCCCCAGACTCGTGCGTCGCCAGGCCCCACAAGAGTGAGGCCCAACTGCCAACTCCCCCAAGGTCACACCCCCTGTGCATCCCAGAAGTTCCCAAATTCCCCCCACAGTGTCGACGACTCCCCTCCACCCTCACCAAGCAGGCTTGCGCCGCTGCACTGCCCAGCTCGCCGGTTCCTTCCGTCGCCGTCGGTCCAGGCTGGGGCTCCCCTTCACCTCGCTGCGACCGCCTGGCCCCACCCGCCTAGCCTGAGATTCCAGCCGCAGGACCACGGCCGCAAGCCATACTGGGACAGCGTGGAGAGTCACCTAGGGGCTGCCACATGCACTGCCCGCCCCTCCCACCCGTTCACCACGCGTGTCCATCCACCAGCGAGCCCCCATTTCCAACCCCTGGAGCGTGCTTGCCAACTGCAGTAGCCCAGGTGCTCACCCTCAGTGAAGCCAAGGATCAGCCTTCACCACACAAATCACTGGACATTCTAAACTGGACGGCGCTCCCCTGTCCCTGGCCAGGTTCACTGCAATCGAATGATTCCACAAGACCCATTTCCACACCTGGCGCCGCTCTCGTCATACTGGCACGGCTACCTGAGGACTGCACTCCCAGGATATTCCACCTGCGAGACGGACTCCCCAATTGTCCCCCTGGCAAAGGATGGAATCAATCGATAATCGATTACCCAGCCATGGACCACCTGGGCTCTCCTGTCGCCTCCGGCCAAGTTTCGTATGACAGCGCTCCTCTGACGCAATCATCACACCGCCATGGGAATTTCCCACACCTAACCCTGAAACCCTGCTCCTCCTCGCGCACAGGATTACACTTTAGATGATGACTCCCTCGCGAAGTTCCCACCTGGAGAGGCATCAACCCTGTTCCCTAGCAGGTGTCTAAGATGATGAATTACCCAGCCATTCCACCACACACTGCGCCCTCTATCCCTGGCAGAGAACCTGAGATAGCTCTCTCAGCCCAATTCCCACCTCTCGAGGGGCTCCCTGCATCCCATCAAAAGGATACCTAAGCAGGATCAGCCTCCTCATCGGGAACACGTCCCAAAACAAAAACATCAAAAACTGCGGAATTACCCACCCTACACCCTTGATACTTGGCAAGAGTCACACTCGCTCAATGATTCACAGCAACTCTCTCCCATCAACCTTCGCGCTCTCTGTCCCCTCATCAAGAACCTCCAACCTGCCTCCAGGTGAGTCAACCCCTGAACTCTTATTTAGAGGCAAACAGGTAGTAAGCCCCAAGAGAAACATCACATACCCCTATTTGGAAACATACCTAGACAAAAAAAAAACAGGTCCCAGGTGGAGACAGCTCCTGAGGACAGACAAGGAGCTCCTGGCCTGGGCATCACAGACCTGGAAGTCTCAAAACCAAACAATCCCAACCACCTAATTCCTTAAATCTTCCGCAAACATCCCTCCCCAATTCCTAATTTACCCAATAAATCCCTAAATTCCAATCTCCATAATTCCAATTACCCAATCCCTAACTACTTAATATCCCAAATTCACCAAAATATCCCAACTTCCCAATCACCTAATCCTTAATCCCCAATCACTACAGGATTCCCGCACTTCACCCATCCCTAATTCTATAATCCCCAAACTCTCATATCCCAGATATCCTAATTCCCCTAATTCAACCAATACCAAACTCCCTAATTTCAAATCACAAAAATTCCCAATCCACAATCCCCCAATCTCTAAAATTCCATATTCCAATCCATAAATTCCCATCCCAAATCCCAAATTACTACATCCTCCCAATTACCACCAACCCCAACACATCACTAAATTTCCAACCCCCAATTCCCTCCATTCCCAATTCGCTAAATCCCCACCCAAATCCCTAATTCTCCCAATTCCTACGATTCAGCCACACACTCACCTCACAACAATCCATTCCTCAAATCCCAATTACCCAATTTCCTCTTCTCCAAAACCCAGACACTCCCTTCCCACAAAAGAAACAAGATTGCCTGCTAAACCATTCATGACTCGGTATCGGAGGAAAGCCGTGGGCCAGGTGAGCCAAGCAAACACCCTCAAAAACACCAGATTGCCGGTGAATTTGGGCCCCCCAGGTGAATCTCCTGGAACCCCCCCAGGTGTGTCCACGCCCACAGCAGCGTGAAAAACAAACACAAGAGTCCCACAGCCACCCACAACCAGGTAAGACACCCAAAGTAATCCGTGAACCCCACCAAGGTTGAGTACCGTCCAGACCCCAGCGCCAGAGCTTGTCCCACACAACACCCCAAGACGTGATGTCCAGCCCCCAACAGGTGAGATCCTGGACCCACCCACAAGGAATGTCGCTCCCACACCCACCAAACGGTGAAGGTCCCAGGACCCCCCAGGTGAGTTCCTGACCCTCAGGTAGAGGGCCCACACAACACTGCCCTTGCAGCCGCGCCATTGACAGAGCCCGGATTTGACCCGCCACTCGCGCCGGAGACCGCAGCACTCTGGATCACTCCCCCTCCCGTGTCCAGCTTCAGGCAGGATCCTCGCCCCAACTCAGGAAAAAGCACAAAACTCCTCACCCACGAACTCACCCCAAAATCAGCCCAGAATTCCCCCAACCAAACACGCCGCCCCAGACTCCAAGAATTTCAACAAACAGAACAGCAACGCTGATGAGGACCTGGGGGTCCTGGCCGTGCCCCTCACACCTGCTGCACAAATTAACCCTGTCCTGGCCACAGCCAGGCCATTCCCCACCCCTTACTGCACCCCACCCATGGCATCCTTATCCCACAGTTTGCACTCACCCTTTATTCTACACTGTCCACGTTAATTCTTTATCCTAAACCTTACACTCACCCTTTACACCATCCATGTAATTTCTTATTCCAAACCTTGCACTCATCCTTCATTCTACACCATCCATGTCATTCCTGATCCCTTGCACTCACCCTTTACACCATCCATGTCATTCCTTATCCCACACCTTGCATTTACTCTTTATTCCACACCATCCACACCATTCCTTATCCCTTGCACTTATCTTTACACCATCCATGTCATTCCTTATCCCACAGCTTGCACTCACCCTTTTTTCTGCACCGTTCATTATCCCACACCTTGCATTGGTCGTTTTTTCTGCACCATTCATGCCATTCCTTATCCCACACCTTGCACTCACCCTTTATTTTACACCACCCACACCATACCTTAACCCAAACCTTACATTTACTCTTTATTCTGCACTTATATCATTCCATATCCTAAGCTTTCCACTCGTCCTTTTTTCTGCACCATCCACACCATTCCTCATCCCAAACCTTGCACTCGCGCTTTACTCCATCCACACCATTCCTTATCCCACAGCCTGCACTCACCCTTTATTCTGCACCATCCCTTACCTCGCCTTGCATTTTTACCCTTTACACCATCCATGTCATTTCTTATCCCAAACCTTGCATTTACCCTTTATTCCACACTGTCCACATCATTCCTTATCCTAAACTTGCACTCATCCTTTACACCATCCACACCACTCCTTATCCCAAACCTTGAATTTACCTTTTATTCTGTACCATCCACCATTCCTTATCCCACACCTTGCACTCACCCTTTATTTTGCACCATTCACACCATTCCTTATCCCACAGTTTGCACTCATCGTTTACACCATCCATGTAATTTCTTATTCTTGACCTTGCACTCATCCTTTATTCTACATCTACCATCCACACCATTCCTTATCCCTGGCACTTATCTTTACACCATCCATGTCATTCCTTATCCCACACCTTGCACTGGTTCTTTATTCTGCACCATCCATGTCATTCCTTTTCCCAAACTTTGCACTCATCTTTACACCATCCACACCATTCCTTATCTCACACCTTGCATTTACCCTTTTTTCTGCATCATCCACGTCATTCCTTATCCCAAACCTTGCACTCACCCTTTATTTTACTCCATCCACACTTATTTTACTCCATCCACACTACTCCTTATCCCACACCACTCCTTATCCCACACCTTGCACTGGTCCTTTATTCTACACCATTGTCCTGGTTTAGGGCAAATTTGGGAGCAAACCTCCAAAGGGGCCCCTCCAGAAAGCAAAACCCACACGGCCCCTCCCACAACCGGGTCGGAAGGATTCCTTGGAGAGAAGGGGAAAGAACCGGTTTATTTTAACAGGCACAGCACCCCCAGCACACAAAAGGAACAGTACCAGATGACACCACTCTGTCACCGCTCTGAAAAAGATGACAACTTCAGAAAGTCTCTCTGGGGGTGGTCGTCTCGCTCTCAGTCCTCTGTGCTGGGGCAGCTGCTGCAGCCACAAGGGGCAAACTCTCGGTGTTTCCAGGTCCAATCCGGAGGCAGGTTTGAGTAGTTCAAAAAAGGGAAAGGAGAAACAGTCCAGGGAAAATTTGGACTGCCTAGGCTAAACTAACTAATGAGCAGAAGCAAAAAAAGCAAGAGCAAAGCAGGAGGCAAAGCAGAAGCAAGAGCAAAGAGGGAAAAGCAAAGCAAAAAGCAAAAGCACACGCAATGTTACTGCCCTGTCTGTGTTGTCCTTGCAGCCATGGGGAGCAAGCTGATAACAAAACCAAAACAAAAACATTCGTCTTTCAGAGCCAGTCTTGAAGGCGCAGAACATGATATCCAGGCATGAACAGAACACAGGAATGGGGATACAAGCATCATAACGTCACCCTAGGACAACCACCCACACCATTCCTTATCCCAACCTTGCAATCATCCTTTACTCCATCCACCATTCCTTATCCTGGCACTAATCTTTACACCATCCATTGTCATTCCTTATCCCACAGCTTGCACTCACCCTTTATTCTACTCCATCCCACACCATTCCTTATCTCACACCTTGCATTTAACCTTTTACTCCATCTACACCATCCCTTATCCCACACCCTGCACCCAGCCTTTATTTCTGTTACCATCTCCAACCATTCCTCATTGCAAACCTTGCATTTACCCTTTATTTTACACCATCCACACCATCCCTTATATCACACCTTGCACTCTATCTTTACACCATCCACACCATTCCTTATCCCACAGCTTTGCTCATCCTCTATTCTGCACCATCCACACCATCCCGTATCCAACCTTCGCATTTACCCTTTATTCTGCACTATCTGTGTCATTCCTTATCCCAAACTTGCAGTTTATCCTTTATTCACACTGTGCACATCACTCCTATATCCAAACCTTGGCATTTTCCTTTATTTTACACCACCCACACCATTCCTTATTCCCACAGCTTGTACTCATCCTCTATTCTTGCACCATCCATACATCCCTTATCCAAACTTTGCAATACCATTCATTTTTACTCCATCCACACCATTCTTATCCCAAACCTTAAATTTACATTTATTTTACTCCATCCCACACCATTCCTTACCCACCACCTTTGCACTCACCCTTTATTCATACACCATCACACACTCCTTATGTCACACCTTGCATTTACCTTTTATTCTACACTGTCCACATCATTCCTTATCCCTCATCTTGCACTCATCCTTTACACCAGCCATAAATTCCTTATCCAAACCTTGCAATCACCTTTACTCTGCACCATCCCTTATCTCGCACCTTGTATTTGCCCTTAATTCTGCACCATCTGTCATTCCTTATCCTAACCTTGCACTCACCCTTACACCATCTGGTGTATTTCTTATCCCACACTTGCACTCATCCTTTATTCTACCCCATCCATGTAATTCCTTATCCCTTGAACTCACCTTTACACCATCCATGTCATTCCTTATCCCACAGCTGCACTCACCCTTTATTCTACTCCATCCACACATTCCTTATCTCACACTTGCATTTTACCGTTTTTTTCTGCACCATCCACACCCATTCCTTATCCCAAACCTTGCATTCGCCTTTACACCATCCATGTAAATTTCTTATTCCAAACCTTGCACTCACCCTTTATTCTTCTCCATCCACACCATTCCTTATCCCTTGCACTTATCTTTACACCATCCATTTCATTCCTCATCCCACACTTGATATTTACTCTTTATTCCACACCACCCACACCATTCCTTACTCCAAAACCTCGCACTCATCCTTTAATCCATCCACATAATTCCTTACCACTCACTCTTTTTTCTGCACCACTCATTATCCCACACCTTGCACTGGTCCTTTTTTTCTGCCACCAAATATCTTGCCACTCACCTTTTTTCTGCACCTTACATTTACTCTTTATTTATTTTTCTGGCACACTTGCACTTACTCTTTATTCTACACTGTCCACACACTACTCATCCCACACCTTGCACTTGGTCCTTTTTTCTGCACCAAACATCATTCCTTATCCCAAACCTTGCACCCACCCTTTACTCCATCCACGCCATTCCTTTATCCCACAGCCGTGCACTCACCCTTTATTCTGCACCATCCTTATCTCACACCTTGCATTTACCCTTTACACCATTCCATGTCATTCTTATCCCAAACCTTGCAATTTTTCCCTTTTATCCACGCTGTCCACATCTCATTCCTTATCCTAACTTGCACTCATCTCTTAATCACATCCACACCAACTCCTTATCCCAAACTTGAATTTACCTTTTATTCTATAACCATCCACATCATTCCTTATCCACACCTTGCACTCATCCTTTTACACCAATCCATGTAATTTCTTATTCCAAACCTTCCACTCATCCTTTATTCTACACCATCCACACCACTCCTTATCCCTTACACTCACCCTTTACTCCATCTACACCATTCCTTATCCTTGCATTTATCTTACACCATCCATTTCATACCTTTATCCCACAGCTTGCCACAACACCCTTTCTTTTACTCAATCCACACACTCCTTATCCCACACCTTGCACTGGCTCTTTATTCTGCACCATCCATGTCCTTCTTTTCCCAACTTTTGCACTCATCTTTACACCATCCACACCATTTCCTTATCTACAACCTTGCATTTACCCTTTTTTCTGCACATCCACGTCATTCCTAATCCAAACCTTGCACTCACCCTTTATTTTACCCCATCCACACCATTCCTTATCCCACACCTTGCACTGTGTCTTTATTCTGAACCACTGTCCGGGTTTAGGGCAAATTTGGGAGCAAACCTCCAAAGGGCCCCTCCAGAAAGCACCACCACTCCCTCCCCCAACTGGGTCGGGAAGGAATTCCTTGAGAGGATAGCAAGGTGGAGACATGAATCTGCTTTAAGTTATGCATACTATCATAATACAGACCGGCACAGTCTAAATCGTCTGCAGCACAAGAACCAGAGGTAGGAGGAACTCTCTAGATACCAACTGTGATCATCACAGCTGCTCTCCTAGTCACCGCTTGGTACTTGATAATTGATACATCATTTATTACGATAATGACATTATAGGATCATCGTCCTTAATGGAGGTATTTGTTTTTTGCTAATTACTAGTGAGTTATAGTTTATAATCGCTCTAGTTATATTCTTTAGTTTCCACATTCGTGCTCTCTCCGTGGGTTGTTGTGCATCTGCCTCGCTTGAGCATGGCTTTACACAGAGGTCGTGTGCAATTATCAATCTGCGGCTGTGTTCGACACACCAGCAGTGGTGGTTCGCGCATGACTCTCAGAGTAGTCTCAAGTCCATCTAGAGTAGGTCAAGACACAAACGCGCTGAAAGTGTGAGATAAAGCAGTTTCTCATAGGTGGTGTGTAAGAATTTGGAACTACACTACTCCTAGATGAACTTATAGTTGTAATGATAAGTGACCTATAGACGTGGACAAAATAAACCAGTCTATAGCGTGTAGTGCTAAATCTCCCAAAGGAGCTATGAGGCAATAGGAAAATATAGCAATATATGCTCTAAGAAAGCTCAAATACTCTAAATATATGAGATATTTCTAACTCATTTCAAGGCATCTCGATAGAGATACTGACCGCATGCTGCTGATGTGTGTTGTCTTCCGCTCGAAGCCATGGGAGTAGTTTTTGAAACGAAGAATTCACACTCAGAAAAAATATACAATAATTCTATACTCTCTGACTACTTAATAGGCCAGTCTTATGTAATGGCAAGCATGATCATATATTTTATTGCGGCACGTGTGAGAACTCAAAAAAGACCAATGAGAGATTCTTGAAGATAGTGAGCTCTCAGAAATCTATTTTAATCAGTTCTCAGCCGACAAGTGAGACACTATGTATACACACTATCATTACACGTATTACTCTTCAAACCTTGCACTCATCCTTTACTCTCTCACATCCAATAGACGCATTACACTTCCTTAGCAATAATCATTTAATAATCAATACACATATAGAAAAAACTCTTAAAGAAAGAAATAACATAGGGCTCTATGTCCCCATTATTCACCTATTCATACCATTAGCTCATCTCTCTCCTTTTCCTTCTACAGCGTTGTCTCCCTACGCACTGCTTTTATATCCCAACCATGGCGTAGAGTGTATTTTCTTTTTTACTACTCCCTATTCTACGACCATATTCCCTATATCCCATACTACCCAGTTACTAACGAGCCTTTGTACCCAGGCCTTTATTCATAACAGAGGGAATGTACTCTCGAGTCCACATACACTTGAATTCCTTCATCCTCATTAAAACAATTAAGTGATTTGTCACCAGCTCTCCATAATTTTTTACACTCGAGATAACCCAACATATCTGAAGGGCTAGTGAGTAACAGCACTGAACATCCTTCTCTTTATCACCATAGCCACATAGCACACAATTACCTACAAATATTCTCCCCACTGCTCTCAGTGACTATTCGAATCCGTGCGCTTTTTTCTGTCACTGCATACACCACTCGTCCTTTATCCCAAACTTTATCTCATTTACCTCATTACATGACTAGCATGCACTATCATATGAGATAGTGTCTTATTCCTTCACAGCTCATCCCTCAAACCTTGACGTGAGTGTATGTAGAGACTCCTTGTCATTTCTGTCCTTACAGTTTCCCTACTCATATGTTCCACCATCAACTCCTTTATCCAAACCTCGTGTTACCATTTATCCTCTTTAATGTTATACGGTTCTTAACAACCTATCTACCTATCAGTTATCACAACTATATTCCTCCACATGTCTCTCTGGAATTCCAAAAACTTAGAGAGCTGCACATATCCTACACAAGTGATCATGTGTACATAACAACACTCCATTACCATCCTTTATTATTCCGCAATAAACATTGCAGTATTAACACAGTTTATGTATTTCTTCATCACTACCACTCTACTTTCTGGTATCAGCAGACACTAGCTTTTGAACCCTTAATCACATCTGCAGTAATGCCGGTGTGATTCTCAACTTTGCGATTTATATACACCTTATCTCACACATAGTCTCTCTCCATGTCGATATTTACTAAAATACTTCACACCAATGTGCTTGCACCTTTTTCTACTTTATGCTTAGTTTCTCTAGCATCATTCCTGGGCGTGAGTCCATATAAATAACTAATGTGCTCACCTCATCCTTTCCCAGACCATGTATCACCTACCACACTCCTAGCATATCACAAAATAACTCCTTTTGAAATGTTATAACGCGCTTCTATTGTCTTATAATTACACCCTGTGTGCTTGCACAACGCATACAGTTTCCATGTATCCTGTGCACACCTTGAGCATACTTTAAGCCTGTACATTAATTCGTTCCAATATAGTCACGACAGCGCCATTCCTGTATTCTCCCACAGCATATCTCTGCCTTTTTACCTCGTATCCTACGAGAGTGCAAACCATCTTTCATGTGCACGCTGTGTGCTTATGTCAACTGAACCTTGCTGTTTACCCTTTTGAGTTCTACTACACAGTCCAACAGATTCACCTCCACTCCTTTCAAAACACTGTGCACTATTCTACCTCCTTTTCTTATAGATTTAAATTTATACACCATGCGCTCATCCCACATTTCAATATAACAGAGTCGACATATATATATTACAACTCGCACAGACCACTCATTTCCCGCTGCTGAGGAGACTTTCCTCCCCACACTAGTAATCAGCAGCTGTACCCACATTTTCACACCCAGGCAGCAAGTCCATCTCTCAGTCCCACGGCTGTCCAGCGTCGTGCGTGGTTGTAGGTCGTCAGGTCTGGCTGCCATGTGTCTGTCCTGGATCTGCTGAGACATAGGGCTGCTGTGCCCAGGTAGGTTCGTCATCCTCAGAGCGCTGTGATCCGCATCGCTTCTCCTATCTCGTATCGCGTCAAGATTGTTCTCACATCGCAACTTGTATGGCGGGGTCACCGCTCGAGCCTCCGACGTGCAGCGGCTCAGAGAAATCGAAGGGCAAACACACCAAACAAGTATATAGTTGACGCACACATAACAAGAGCATAAGAGGAGACCTCCATAGCTTATATCTCTGAGAATGAGGCACGCTATGATTATTGTGCACAGTTTACAATTTACCTGCTACTAGCTTCACCCCATCTCCAAGAAGCAATCTATTTTATTGGTATGGAGTAAAGTGATATTGTATAATTTTTGTATCTTACTTGAATGAATAATTATGGATATAACTATCACTATAGTCATAGTATAATGTGAGTCATGTGATAATAGGGATAAATCAAATCATCACAATGGCTTACGCAATATGTTTTCTCACTTTCTCAAGACTTATCCTATATAGAATTTCTAGGCAGAAGGGAAGAACAATAATGATTGGCACTGAAAACGTTTTATTCATTATATGATTTATAATCTCTCTATTCTTTCTCCCTTGAGTTTATTATTGTGAGAAATAATACTTATTTATATCCAATTCCTATTAATTTTCTCATATTGCTTTATCTATTGGTTTTGATTTTAGATGTGTATAACTCTTACTCCAAGTACTTTTAAAAGATAGAAATTAATTCTGGGAGAATATATTACATACTTCACTTGTCTGAAGTGTTTTTTCAAGGTCTCAGATTTACTCTCATATATCCTGCACTCTTTATAATAGATAATAGAGGAATTATTAGATTAATAATTGATTATATAGTACTAATCTATTGTATTATTCGTCTTATCTACTTTATTATGATGTTTTTATGCTGCCACTATGTAGAAGCTATATATAAGGCCAGTACTTATCACCTAATTATAGGTCCTTGTGATTATACTATTAACTATCTGTAATAAATATATTTCATATGTGAGCTAATTTTACTAAAGTGATAATCTATATATATTCTGCAACTGTAATAGACAGAGTTCTATAGTCAGTACACAATTTTAATTATACATCTTTTCAGTTTGCCTCTCTTGAAATAATTATCTTATAATATAGTTTACTCATCTAAGATTTCTATAAAGTCACACTGAATGTCTTGGTCTCTCCTCAAGCACTCCACACGTGCCAAATGTTGGCTGCCATTCTCTCTCAGGATTCCTCGTCTCTCTTGTGGTGCATTCGGATGGGTCACTCCACAGAGAGTGAGTAACTCTTCTGGAGTTTCCCGCGAAACACACAACGAACAGCGTAGGAATGTTCGAAATGTGGTGTCTCAATCCCATCAAATTGTCATCTTCAGTGCAATATGTTACTATTTGAAGTTACACAAATTAAAACAAGGAATCTTCAATTTTACACATAATTTACGCGACATTAAATAACAGGGTTCAAACAAAGACTTCGTGTCCACTCCGATAAGTGCGATCTTCCACCACTTGGTAAACATATAAACACGGGAGAGCTTAGTGCATCAAGATACGGAGGAGGTGACAAGAGGATAGCTATTTTTCTTTTCCTAAGTTTCTTGTAGCGTTAATATCAGATGACAAGGAGGAGCATACCCAGATAGCAACCATCTAGTAGGATAGCTGTTTGCCTTGGCTTTTACTCTCTCGTTAGTATTTACGAGTAAAATCTCTAGGCTGTTAGGATATCGTGTCCGACACGAAAGTAGCAGACTATCTCAGATCAATCCACTTTCCCAGCTACATAGAGTTCTCACCTACCTCTTATAGCAAATGCTTCTGAGTCAGCCAAGCCAAAGAGGTCACTGACAAACATTTTCATAGCGACAGACATTGTGTGTGTGCTCCACCATGTACTGTCTCGCATTTTGGCCATCCTCGAATCTGCGACAAGATGTCAATCTCTATGTCCAGCAATGTTCTGTGAGAGGATAAAATGTTTATACAATACTCTCAGATAACCACTGTATTTTTCCTTTAAACTGTAGTCACTTAGGCATTACATTGCACCAGGTTCATTGGGCTGTGCTTTTGGTTCTAAGTATTTCGTGAGAACTAGAAATCCCTGTACTAATTCCTTTGTGTTCACATTCCTCATCCTTGGCAGCTGAACTCTCTCTCTCTTTTTCTCCTCTCAAGAGCTACAACCCCCTCCCCCATGGCATAAACCACAGGGGCCTGCTCCCTTCTGCAGCCCCACAGGGGGCTCTGGCTCCTTCTGCAGCCCCAGGCGCACACTGGCAGGGCTGTTCCCTGGTGCCGCTGTTGTGGTGTTGGAGGGTCCCAGGGATGAGGTGAGAGATGAGAACTGACTTCCAAAGGTTTCCAGAAGGCTGATTTATTGTGATTATGCAATGATGAGTATGATATACAAACATATATGATTTGATATATGATATGATATACAACATGATATGACGATATTTGGATTATATGATATGATGATATGATATATATATGATATGATATGATCTGATATATATGATATGATATGAATATGAGTTGATATGATTGGATATGATTATGATGATATGTAAAAATTTATATACTAAACTATACTAAAGAGAAATGGAGAATCAGAAGGCCAGACAAGAATGAATAATAAAATCTCAGTGACAGACAATGGTCTGACACAGCTGCGACTGGGATTGTCATTAATTTAAAAACAATTCACATGGAACAACAAAGATGCCACCTTTGGCTAAACAATCTCCGGACCACGTTCCAAGCAATCAGATTAATTATATCGTTTAACATTTCTTTTCTGAGGTTCTCAGAGTCAAGATGTCATCAGTTTTTGCTTTTCAGGGTTTTATTTTCTATAATCTATCACACTTTCTCTGGACCTGCTGAGATCTGTCCAGCAAGCTCTGTCAAGCACACTGTGCCATCCCTTGGGATGTGTTGATTTTTTATACTAAAACAACTAACCTGTACTTTATTTACAATTATTTTCCAATACCTATCACCTATGTTTAGACAGTCTGGTCTTCTACTTCTAAACCAATCCCAAAAGTGTCACCAGAAGAAGGAGAAAGAAGAAGGCAGTAGAGAAAAGGAGAAGAAGGGGAGAGGGAGATAGGAGAAGGAGAAGGAGAAGGAGAAGGGAGAAGAGAAGGAGAAGGAGAAAGGAGAAGAAGAAGGAGAAGGGAGAAGGAGATGGAGAAGGAGAAGGAGAAGGAGAAGGAGAAAGAGAAGGAGAAGGAGAAGAGAGGAGAAGGAGAAGGAAAGGAGAAGATGTGAGAACAAGACAGGCCCAGATTCTTGCCAATCTTGCCTCTTGAACCCCCATTTCTAAACCCCCAAAATTCTACTTTTCCACCTGTGACCAAATTCACGTATCGTTCTTACTCAAACCCTTGATGCTTTAAACTCCTTCACACAAAGCTGGTAATTGTTTCCTGGGCTAAAATCAAAGGCACAGGGGTCTGTGACTCCGTGCCAGGGTCCTCTGAGCCCCCTGCCAGGTCTGGAGTCTCCAGGCAGCCAGGAAGAGCAATGTCCTGGGTTCCAGCAACCACACTGGGACTGGACCCCTGTCCCCAGGGCTTCCACCGCGGCCCTGCTTGATTGGCAGCTCCGTTCCAGGCATGGACTCGGCACAGCACCCATGGCTGGTTTCCATCCTCAACCCTCCCGCCTCCAGGGGCAGTTCTGCCTCCATGGGGGCATTTCTGCCCCTCCAAGTGGCATTTTCTCCCCCAGGATGGCATTTCTCCCCCAAGTTCGATGGCTATTTCTCCCTTCCCAGGGTGGACACCCCTTATGCATCGCCCCAGGCATTGGCATTTCTCCCCCAGCGATATTGTATCCTCCAGAGTGGCTATTCTCCCTCACAGAGTGGCATTTTCCTCTTCGAGATGGCCATTTCATGGCATCTGCCTTCAGAGTGGTATTTCCTCCCTTCAAGGAGTGGTATTTCTCATCCAGGATGGCATTTTCTGCCTCCAGATGCATTTCTGCCCCACTCCTGCAGGCATCCTGCACCTTGTGAGAAACAGCTCCTTCACCTTTTCATACTTAGGAAGGTTTATTAAACCTTTATCAAAGAATACAACAGAAGATGAAATAAAGAAAAAGAGGTTATGGTCCTGGGAAGCAAAAGAATTTTCCCCAGCCATGTGCCTCAACCCCCTCACAATGTGAGGTTTTTTCCTTTTTAACCCTTTAACCAACCATATCAAAGTTCTGTCCATCAACCCCTCTTTGCTGTGCTCCAGTGGTGGGAGATCTCCTCCTCCAAATCCTGATTGGAGGTCAATGTCACCACAGTGGACAAGCGCCCTCCCAGATGTCCCAACCCAGCTGGTCCCCCCCTGAGCACCACACGAGGGGGTAAAACATAACCATTAATCGTTAGTAAAAATGTTTTCTTAAACCTATATACATTGATTATTTGTCCATTAATTGTGAGAGGTCAAGCCGATGGCATTTACTCATTGTTGGGAAATTAATCCCAAACACCAGAGGTTTGGTGTCCAAGGAGGAAAGCCAGAGGAGCCCTTTTCTTACTTTCCAATAAGCAGAGGCCATGGGCATTTCCCTTGGGATCCCTCAGATTTTCTGAAGGGACACAGCCTCCCTTTTTATCCAATGTCCATCCACATCCCTTCTCATCTTTCCCCAGTGCTGAGGCACTTGAGAGGTTCAGACTTCCCAGGCCTAACACCAAAGATTCCCCTTAATTCTAAACCTCCTTTTAATTTTTAATTTCTTTATGAATTTATTTTATTTTTAGGTTCTTATGGAATTATTGGGGGGTTTTCCCCATTTCAGGTACTTGAGAGGTTCAGACTTCCCCAGAACTTCCGGATACCAAAAGGATTTCCCTCTATATATAACCCTCTTTTAATTTGTTAATGTTTATGGAATTTGGGGTTTTCCCCATTGTTTCTTTCATCTTTTCAATGTCTAATTCATTATCAGCAAACCTAAAATTTATTTGTAAAGCAAATCTCTTTTCCATCATCAATCAGTGGAATCCTTCCATTGTTTCTTTTGATCTCCCAGTCTGCGTTTTATCTCCTGCAAGACCCAGGGCTCGTTTGGGAGACAAATCCACTCATTTTCTCTCACTCATTTGATCACACACCCCAAGCTGGGAGTGATTTCCCTTGTGGTGCCCAGCCCAGATGTAAACCTGGCACCACTGATCCTGGCAGCCCGATCCACCTGTGACCACCTGAACCCACCTGGACCCACCTGTCCTTGTTGTGCTGCTCCTCCTCAGCCTGGCGCTCTCAGGCACCACAATTGGTTTTTCATGCTCGCTCCTTC
>NDFG01000468.1:41660-52920 GCA_002167245.1 Sporophila hypoxantha
ATCATTCCATATCCTAAGCTTTCCACTCGTCCTTTTTTCTGCACCATCCACACCATTCCTTATCCCAAACCTTGCACTCACCTTTACTCCATCCACGCCATTCCTTATCCCACAGCCTGCACTCACCTTTTATTCTGCACCATCCCTTATCTCACCTTGCATTTTTACCCTTTACACCATCCATGTCATTTCTTATCCCAAACCTTGCATTTACCCTTTATTCTACACTGTCCACATCATTCCTTATCCTAAACTTGCACTCACCCTTTACACCATCCACACCACTCCTTGTCCCAAACCTTGAATTTACCTTTTATTCTGTACTATCCACATCATTCCTTATCTCACACCTTGGCATTTACCCTTTATTCTACACTGTCCACACCATTCCTTATCCCAAACTTTTCATTCACCCTCTATTCTGCACCATCTATGTCATTCCTTATCTCACACCTTGCGTTTACCCTTTATTTCACTCCATCCACACATTCCTCATCCCAAACTGTGCATTTACCCTTTATTTTATTTAATCCACACCATTCCTCATCCCACACCTTACAATCACCCCTTTTTCTGCACCACCCACCCCTGCCCGGGCTCCCCCACATTCCAGCTGTACCCACATTTCACACCCAGCAGCAGTRCCATCTCCTCAGTCCCCGGCTGTCCCAGGTGTGCGTTGAGGTCGGTCAGTCCTGGCTGTCCGTGTGTCCGTCCTGGATCTGCTGAGACATGAGGGCTGCTGTGCCCAGAGCTCCCAGCTGGAMCTGCCCATCCTCATCCTCATCCTCATCCTCACAGCAGGGTCACCCCAGCCAGCAGCGTCAGAAATCAAGGCAACCCCAACAAAGGGGACAAAGACGATGAGGAGGACTCCATCTTATCAGAAGGCTAATTAATTACTTAATTATACTCACTATATTATATTATATTATATTATATTATATTATATATTATTATATTATATTATATTATATTATATTATATTTATTATATTTATTATATTATATTATATTATATTATATTATATTATATTATATTATATTATATTATATTATATTATATATCATCATTTAATTATAGATATAATATATATTAAATATATATCTATTTAATTATTATAATATATATTATATATAAATTATATATAATATCTAATATATATTCTATATATATAATTATTTAATTTATTATATATAATAAATACTTAATTATATATAATATATTCTATATTTTTATTACACTGAATCTGCCCAGCACTCAACTCCACTGCCAGAAATCCCGTGACTGTCAGTGACAGTCCCGACTCAAACACTGGATTCAATTGGTCAATCCATCAAATTGACCAGAATAATTGATCAAATAACCAGAATCCAATTACCAATTCCCTTCAGGTAAAACATCTTCCACGATGCACCCCACTTGTGAACAACACAGGAGCAGTAAAGGAGAGAAGAATGTTTTTTTCTTTCTCTGAGGTTCAGAGAATGTAAATCCCAGAATACCCTTGGGAAGCTGTGCCTTGCTTTTCTCTGTGAAGAGAAATGCGGCCACACAAGGGACACAGTTCAATTTCCAGACTGTTCTCACCCCAGAATCAAATCCCTCAGGGACATTTGTGTTCCCTGTCCTCTGCATCTCCCACCAAGTGCACCCAGGTCTGTGAAGAACAGGAACAATCCCTGATGAGCAGGAACATCCCGGGATGGTTTGCCTTTTGCTCGTGGCAGGACTGATCCAAAGTCTCTTCCCTGGCACATTCCTGGCATAAAACCACAGGGGCTCTGCTCCCTTCTGCAGCCCCACAGGGGCTCTGCTTCCTTCTGCAGCCCCAGGGCTCACACTGGGCAGGGCTGTTCCACTGGTGCGCTGTTGTGGTGTTGAGAGGTCCCCAGGATGAGGTGAGAGATGAGAACTGACTCCAAGGTTTCAGAAGGCTGATTTATTGTGATATGATATGATATGATATGATATAACATATATGATTGATATATGATATGATATAAACATAATATGAGATATGATATTGATATGATGATATGATATGATATATGATATGATATGATATGATATATATGATATGATATGATAGATATGATATGATTGAATATGATATGATGATATGAAAATAATACTAAAACTATACAAGAGAAAGGAGAATCAGAAGGCCAGAAAGAATGAATAATAAAATCTCGTGACAGACCAAAGGGTCTGACACAGCTGGACTGGGATTGGTCATTAATTAAAAACAATTCACATGGAACCAATCAAAGATGCACCTTTGCTAAACAACTCTCCGACCACGTTCCAAGCAATCAGATAATTTATGTTTACTTTCTTTTCTGAGGCTTCTCAGAGTCAAGATTCTCAGTTTTGCTTTTCAGGGTTGTTTTTTTCTTTATCTGTCACATTCTTTCTCTGACCTGCTGAGATTGTCCAGCAAGTCTGTCCAAGGCACACTGGCCACCTTGGGTGGTGTTGATTTTTATACTAAAAACTACCTGTACTTTATTTACAATTATTTTCAATACCTATCACCTATGTTAGACAGTCTGTCTTACTACTCTAAACCACTCAAAAAGATGTCACCAGAAGAAGAGAAGAAGAAGAGAAGAGAAAGAAGAAGAGAGAAGAAGGAGAAGGAGAAGGAGAAGGAAAGGAGAAAGGAGAAGGAGAAGGAGAGGAGAAGGAGAAAGGAGAAGGAGAAGAGAAAGGAGAAGGGAGAGAGGAAGGAGAAGGAGAAGGAGAAGGAGAAGGAGAAGAGAGGAGAAGGAGAAGGAGGAAAGGAGAAGGAGAAGGAGAAGGAGAAGGAGGAGAACAAGACGGCCAGATTCTTCCATCTTGACTCTTGAACCCCCATTCTAAACCCCCAAAATTCTACTTTTTCACCCTGTGACAAATTCACTTCGTTCTACTCAAACTCTTGTGGCTTGTAACTCTCACACAAAGCTGGTAATTGTTTCCATGGGCTAAAATCAAAGGCACAGGGGTCTGTGACTCCGTGCCAGGGTCTCTGAGCCCCCTGCCAGGGTCTGGAGTCCTCCAGGGCAGCCAGAGCAATGTCCTGGGTTCCAGCAACCACACTGGACTGGACCCCTGTCGGGGTCCACCCGGGCCCTGCTTGATGCAAGCTCGTTCCAGTCATGGACTGGGGCACAGCACCCATGGCTGGTTCCATCCTCCCTCCCGGCCCTCCAGGGGGGCATTTCTGCCCCTCCAGAGTGGCATTTCTCCCTCCAGGATGGTATTTCTCCCTCCAGGATGGTATTTTTCCCTCCAGAGTGGCATTTCTGCCCCCAAGGTGGCATTTCTCCCTTCAGGGTGGCATTTCTCCCTCCAGAGTGGCATTTCTGCCTCCAAGGTGGCATTTCTGCCCCTCCAAGGTGGCATTTCTCCCCCAGGATGGCATTTATCCTTTCAGGATGGTATTTCTGCCTCCAGAGTGACATTTATCCTTTCAGGATGGCATTTCTTCCTTCAGGATGGTATTTCTCCCTTCAGGATGGTATTTCTCATGCAGGATGGCATTTCTGCCTCCAGGATGGCATTTCTGCCTCCAGAGTGACATTTCTCCCTCCAGAGTGGCATTTCTCCCTCCAGGGTGGCATTTCTCCCTCCAGGATGGCATTTCTGCCCCGATCCTGAGGCATCCTGGGCACCCGTGAGAAACAGCTCCTCACTTTTCATACTTTAGGAAGGTTTATTAAACCTTATCAAAAATACAACAGAAGACTGAATAAAGAAAAAAGGTGATGGTGCAGGGAGCAAAAGATTTTCCTCACCATGTGCTCAACCCCCTCACAATGGAGGTTTTTTCCTTTTTAACCCTTTAACCCCTCCCAAAGTTCTGTCCATCAACCCCTTCTTTGCTGTCCAGTGGRGGAGATCTCCTCCTCAAATCCTGATTGGAGGTCAATGTCACCACAGTGACAAGCCAGCCCTCCCAGATGTCCCAACCCCAGCTGTCCCCTGATYACCACACGAGGGGGTAAAACATAACCATAAATCTATAAAACTTTCCTTAACCTATATACATGATATTTGTCCATTAATTGTGAGAGTCAAGCGTGGCATTACTCATTGTTGGGAAAATTAATCCCCAAACACCAGAGGTTTGTGTCCAAAGAGGAGCCAGAGGAGTCCTTTTGCTTTATTCCAATAAAGGGAGAGGCCATGGGGCATTCCCCTGGGATCCCTCAGGTTCTTGGAGGACTCAGCATCCCTTTTTATCCCAATTTCCAGCCACATTTCCCTTCTCTCTTTCCCCATTTCTGAGGCACTTGAGAGGTTCAGACTTCCCAAAACACCTGATACCAAAGATTCCCCTCTAATGTCTGACCCTCCCTTTTAATTTTAATTCTTATGGAATTTATTTTAATTTTTTATTCTTATGGAATTTAGGGGTTTTTTCCCCATTTCTGAGGTACTTGAGAGGTTCAGACCTCCCAGAACTCCTGATACCAAAGATTTCCCTCTAATTTACAACTCTCCCTTTTAATTTTTAATTCTTACAGAATTTAGGGGGTTTTCCCCATTGTTTCTTTCATCTTTCGATGTCTAATTTCATTTATCAGCAAACCCAAAGTTTATTTGTAAAAGCAAATATCTTTTTCCATTCATCAATCAGTGGAATCCTTCCCGTTGTTTCTTTTATTTCCCAGTGCTGGTTTCATCCCCCAGCAGACCCAGAGCTGGTTTGGGAAGACAAATCCCTCATTTCTCTCACTCATTTATCACACACCCCAAGCTGGGAGTGATTTCCCTTGTGGTGCCAGCCCAGATGTACCTGGCACACTGATCCTGGCAGCCCGATCCACCTGGACCCACCTGGACCCACCTGGACCCACCTGGACCCACCTGGACCCACCTGGATCCACCTGGTCGTTGTTGTGCTGCTCCTCCTCAGCCTGGCTCTCAGGCACACAATGGTTTTCATGCTCAGCTCCTTCCCCTCTGTCTTGGTTTGAAAAGACAGGTTTGTGCTGAGGAAGGCAGAGCCTCCCCTGAAATGGAAAATYGAAACCCTCTCCCTCTGAACTGTTAAAATTTTTAAATTAGGGGCATTCAGGCAAAGATATGGGAGCAGGAATAACAGTTCTTTATTAGGGAAGAAAATAAAAAATAATAAAATACAATAAAATACAATACAATAAAATACAATGCAATACAATACAATAAAATACAATAAAATAAAAAATACAATACAATACAACACAATACAATAAAATAAAACATAAAATAAACAATGCAGTGATACAAACCAACCCTGCCAGAGTCAGAGCAGGCCCTGGCACCCCATGGGTCAGGGTGGTGGCACAGCCCCATCCCATGGTGGCTCAGCCCTGCTGCAGGGCCAGCTGTGGCTCTGCTGGAGCAGGGATCCTGCACAAGGGGGGAGCTTTCCTCTAAAGCTCCAGGGCTGCTGGATATGGATGCTCCAGGTAATACCAACCTCAGCCCATCAGGTGGTTCAGGCAAAAAAAAACCAGGAAAAAGACAATAAAACCCAAGGATTTGGTTTAAATACAGCCAGGGTGGGACCCAGGTGTGGCAGGTCCTGGCTCAGGTGACACCTGTGACAGTCTGGCCAGTGCAGGGGGGCAGCACCACCCCAGAGCTTCCCAGAACATTCTGGAAATGCAGTGGAGAAGAAAGCTGCTCCTCTGGGAATGCAGTGGGAAAAGGCTGCTGGGGTGTCCCAAGCCTCAGATTGTATCCAGGTAGGAACGTTTGAAACCTCAGATTGTATCCAGGTAGGAATGTTTGAAATCTCAGATTGTATCCAGGTAGGAATGTTGGAAATCTCAGATTCTATCCGGGTAGGAATGTTTGAAATCTCAGATTCTATCCGGGTAGGAATGTTGGAAATCTCAGATTGTATCCAGGTAGGAATGTTGGAAATCTCAGATTGTATCCAGGTAGGAATGTTTGAAATCTCAGATTCTATCCAGGTAGGAATGTTCGGCTCCTCCCCTGGGGCAGAGCATCTCCCAATGGGATGATGGAATTTTATCAGCCAGGCAGGGACACTCACTGGCCCATGAACAGAAGGTAATTCATAATTAATGGCCCATTAACAGGAGATAATTAATAATTAATGCCCATTAACAGGAGATATCTCCTGGAGGGAGGATTGGTTGTGGGAGAGATGAAGAAAACTGCCCAAAGAACAGAAGATACTGCCCCACCTCTGAGAGATGGGAATTGAGTACCTGAGACACCGCTGTGAACACCAGCCGAGGCCCCAGTCCCTGCAGCCCTGTCTGTGCCATCCAGGTAACACCACAGGTGACCCTGGGGTGACCTCTGGGGTGACCTCTGGGGTGTCCTGTGGGGTGTCCCCTCTCTCTGGAGCGGGGGCAGCTGCTCCCAACAGCAGAGACTGGCCCACACTGGTGGGACAGGGGACATTTCCTAATCCGTGTGAGACTTTTGACTCTGCCCAAGGTCTTGGACCATCCTCCACAGCCGAGGTTAGTGGGGAGGAATGAGGATGGTCCCCATGGTGCCAGGGRTGGGGACTCACCTGAGGCAGTGTCTGTTCTGCTGCTTCCGTTGCCACATGCCAGGGAGCTGGGAAGGTGACAGAGCTTCTGGAAACTTCCAGAGCCTCGATCCTGGCTCCCCTGGGAACTGCTTCAGAGAAACTTCCCAGAGCCTGGGCTCTCACCTGGACCTGCTCCAGAGAAACTTCCAGATCCCTGGTCCCACCTGGGAACTGCTCCAGAGAAACTTCCAGAGCGTGAAAGGTGTGCTGGGCTCCCCCTGGCCCCACAGGAACTGCTCATGCTGGAAAGCCAGGCATTCCCTCCAGCAGCGGGGAGATGGACACTGGGTCACACTGGGGAGATGGACATGAGTCACACGGGGAGATGGACCCTGGGCTGGACTGGGGAATGGAACTGGGGCTGGACTGGGGAGATGGACTGGGGTCACACTGGGAGATGACACTGAGTCACACTGGCCGGGGAATGGAATGGCACTGGGGTACACTGGGGAGATGGACACTGGGTTGGGGAGATGACACTCGGTTACACTGGGAGATGACACTGAATTGGGGAGGACACTGGGACTGGGGAATGGACACTGGGGTCACATGCGAGTGAGATGGACACTGGGTCACATGGGACATGGACACTGGTCCACTGGGACATGGACACTGGGGCTGGACTGGGGAGATGGACACTGGACGTCACACTGGGAGATGGACACTTGGGTCACACTGGGGAGATGGACACTGGGGCTGGACTGGTGGAGATGACACTGGGTCACACTGGGGAGATGGACACTGGCTGGGAGATGACACTGGGTCACACTTGGGAGATGGACATGGTCACACTGCGGGTGAATGGACACTGAGTCACACTGGGAGATTGGACACTTGGGGCTGGAAGATGGCACGGGGTCACACTGGGAGATGACACTGGGTCACACTGGGGAGATGGACATGGGCTGGGGAGATGGGACACTGGGTCACACTGGAGATGCCAATCTGGGACTGGAGTCACGGGACTGGAAGGGGTGGACGCGATGATGACACTGAGTCACGGGTGGCACTGGTCACTGGGAATGGACACTGGGGCTGGGACTGGGATGGACATGGGTCCACACTGGGGAGATGACACTGCAGACGGGAGATGGACACTGGGTCAACTGGGGAGATGCACCTGGGTCACACTGGGGAGATGACACTGGTCACAGGGGAGATGGACACTGGGTCACACTGGGGAGATGGACACTGGGGCCTGGACTGGGGAGATGGACACTGGGTCACTGGGGATGCAGTCACTGGGGAGATGGACACTGGGCATGGGGAGAATGGACACTGCGACTGGGGAGAGGAACTGGGGCTGGACTGAGTGGGTTGCAAGAATTGGCTGCACTGTCACAGCCATGGGCAGGGCTCGTAGCCCCAGGGGACAGCGGTGCCCAGCGGTGCCCAGCGGTGCCCAGAGTGCCAGCAGTGCCAGCGGTGCCTTCGGGGCCACACTGCGACCAGTGTCCCTGAATGTGTCACCTCACCCGTGACAAAGGCACAGGGACGAGGAGGGCACCTGGGCAGGTGACACGGAGCTGAAGGTCAGTGACAGCCCTGGAGGACGGGCAGTGTCCGGGGAATCTGCTGAGATTAACAAGGCCAAGGGCAGGACTGCCGGGTCAGGGTGACCCGGGATGGACCCAGGGGGACAAACAGATGGAGCAGCCCCGGAAAGGACCTGGGGTGCTGGACAGGGCCAAGAGCCCCGAGCCTGGGCTGGCCCAGCGAGGGCAGAGGGAGGGAGGGAGGGGGTCTGCCCTGTGCCCAGGTGAGAGCCACGTGCAGAGCTGCTCAGCCCTGGGCTCCCGCACGGGGAGGATGAGGAGAGAGCCAGAGGAGCGCGGAGCTGCTTGCAGGCTGGAGCCCCTCTGGGCAGGCTGGGAGAGCTGGGGGTGCTCCCTCACTGCAGGGAGAGCTCAGAGCCCTGCCAGGGCCACAGGGGCTCCAGGAGAGCTGGAGAGGGGCTGGGGACAAGGGATGGAGGGACAGGACACAGGGAATGGCTTCCAGAGGGCAGGGCTGGATGGGAGATTGGGCAGGAATTCCTTCCCGGTGAGGGTGGGGAGGTTGGGATGGATTTCCCGAGGCAGCTGGGGTGCCCCCTGCATGCCTGGCAGTGCCCAAGGCCGCTGGAGCACTGGGACAGTGGGAGTGTTCCCTGGGGAGGTGTCTCCATTGGCAGGGGTGGATGGATGGGAGGATGGATGGATGGATGGGATGGGATGGGATGGATGGATGGGATGGGATGGGATGGATGGGATGGATGGGATGGGATGGGATGGGATGAGATGGATGGATGGGATGGGATGGGATGGGATGGGTCTCAGGGTCCCTCCAGCCCAGTCCACTCCATGATTCTGTGTTGTCCACCCCAAACTCCCGCCTAGCTCAGGGCCCAGCCCGTGCCCACACCCACAATCCCAAAGTTTCCCATCTGGTATCCCAGCCAGTGCCCCCATCACCCATCCAATCCAGTGTCCCACCAAAGTCCCCCCCCACAGCCCCAGTGCGCCCTCGCTCTTGTCATGCCCGTGGTCCCACCCAATGTCTCATCCTGCTGTCCCCTCCCAATGTCCCATGTCCATCCATTGTCCTGATGCCCCACCGCCGATGTCTCACCCCAAAACCCGCATGTCATCCATGTCCCATGTCATCTTGTCCCACAGCAGTGTCCCAGCCCTGTTTGCCCCCCTGTCCCCTCACCATCCCCAAGCTCGTGGTGCCCCCCCTCACTGCCCAAGAAATGGGGGGAGCCCCCCGGCCCCCTCAATCCATTGCATATTTTTATTGGATCAAAGTTACAGACCTGGGGGGGAAATAAAAAATAAATAACCCCCCCGAGGGTGGGACCCCCCGGGGCTCGGGGGGCAGGGATCCCCCTGTCTGTCTGTCTGTCTGTCCTGGGGTCAGGCTATGTACAGGGTCTGTCTGTCTGTCCGTGCTGCGGGGCTGGGTGGCACCAACCCCCCCGGGGGGTGTGACCCTCCTTTGTGCCCCCCGCTGCAGCCAGGGGGCTGGGGGCCCAGCTCAGGGGGGGTCCCGTTTTATATGGGGGGATCCCCTGCCATGGGGTCACGTTGTGTGGGGATCCCCTGCATGGGGGGGTCCCACTGAAGGGGGATCCCTCTGCCGGGGGGGTCCCGTTGTGTGGGGATCCCCCGGCATAGGGTCCACGTGTTGTGGGGGATCTCTGCCGGGGGCTTCCTCCTGCTCCGGGGGGGTCCCCCTACCCGGGGGTCCGCTGCCAGGGGGCTCCGGGGGGTCCTCGCTGCCCGGGGTGATCCTGGGGGGGTCCCCCAGCCCGGGAGGGGTCCCTGCCCCCCGCTCAGTCCTCGGTGATGCCCTTGGCCCGCAGCTCCTCCTGCACCCGGGCGAGGTACGTGGGGTCGGGGTACCCGAACCTGGGGGCACAGGGCAGCGGGTCAGGCCGTGCCCCCCAACCCCAGGGTGCCCACCCCTCACCATCCTCCCTCCCCCCACAGCCCAGCTGCCCCCAGCGCCCCCAGTGCCCCCTCCCACAGCTGGTGCTGGATGTGGTGGATGCTGCTCCCCAAACCCCGGGTGCCCACCTAGGTGCCCCCCATGTGCACAGGTGCCCATCAGCCCCCCCAGGTGCCCTCCCAGGTGCCCCCATGTGCACAGGTGCCCATCAGCCCCCCCAGGTGCCCCCACACCCCTCTGGCACAGCTGGGAGCAGTCAGTCTCGTGGTGGGTGCTGTCCCCCAACCCCCAGGTGCTCCCCGTGCCCCCCCGGTGCCCCCCCGGTGCCCCCCGTGCCCCCCATGTGCCCCCCGTGCCCCCCGCACAGCTGGGAGCAGTCAGTCCCGTGGTGGGTGCTGTCCCCCAACCCCCAGGCGCCCCCTGGTGCCCTCCAGGTGCCCCCCCGGTGCCCCCCGCACAGCTGGGGCCCGCCGGTGCAGTTGGTCTTGTGGTGGATGTCGTTCCAGGTGATGACGTTGGCACGGCCCGTGGTCAGCGAGGTGCCCACGGTGAAGGTGAGGCGCTGGGCGAAGGCCTTGCGGAACAGCCCCAGCACCTTGTTCCCCTCGGGGCAGTCGGGCAGGTACGCCACGCGCGTGGTGCCCGGGTACCGCACGCCCGGGTTCGGGTGCTCCACCTGGGCAGGGTAAGGGACAGGTGAGGGACAGGGGCACAGGTGCCAGTGCCACTGTGGTGCCCGGGTACCGCACGCCCGGGTGCGGGTGCTCCACCTGGGCAGGGTAAGGGACAGGTGAGGGAACAGGGGCACAGGTGAGGGACAGGGACAGAGGCACAGGTGCCAGTGCCACTGTGGTGCCCGGGTACCGCACGCCCGGGTGCGGGTGCTCCACCTGCGTGGGGGGACAGGGACACGTGAGGGGACGGGGCACAGGGGAGGGACAGGGACAGGGGAGGGGACAGGGGCACAGGTGGCAGTGCCATTGTGGTGCCCAGGTACTGCACACCTGCACAGAGTGGGGGGCAGGTGAGGGGGGGCAGGGACAGGGACACAGGTGCCACTGCCCTTGTGTGCCCATGGGTACCACATGCCCAGGTTCAGGTGCTCCACCTGTGCAGGTGAGGGGGGACAGGTGAGGGACAGGGGCACAGGTGTCAGTGCCCTTGTGGTGCCCAGGTACTGCACGCCCAGGTTCGGGTGCTCCACCTGTGCAGGTGAGGGACAGGTGAGGGGACAGGGGCACAGGTGTCAGTGCCCATGCGGTGCCAGGGTACTGCACCCCC